>APFE030970373.1:154146-196956 GCA_000404065.3 Pinus taeda
ACACAACAATGATAAACAAAGATTTTAAGAGAAGTAAGCACCCTGCTCAACTGCTCGCCTGCTTACGTAAGCACCCTGCTCAACTGCTTGCCTGCTTACAGTACTCACCCTACTCAACTGCTTGCCTACTTACAGTACGCACCCTGCTCAACTGCTCGCCTGCTTACGTACGCATCCTGCTCAACTACTAGCCTGCGTACCTCGCTCTGAGTCCATTGAACTGCCTGCGGTCCTCCGCACCTGAAACCCTTCTGTACCTGTGTACCGGCGCACCTGAGAGCCTTATGTGCCTGCATATGGGCGCACCTGCAACCCTTCTGTACTTGCGTACCAGCGCACCTGAAACCCTTCTGTGCCTGCGTACGGGCGCACCTGAAACTCTTCGTTCCTGCATATGTACGCACCTTTCTCTCACTGTACCTGCATACCTTCAGGCATAGATGATTTCAAGACTTCAGAAAGAACCCAGACAGTCAGATCTACAGATCTGAACATGCACCGAAGAGATCTTAGTCCATTAGTAGATTCGCCTTGTTTAGATCTAGACCAGATCTTGCCCTCATAAGATATTCAACCAAAAACATGCTTAAGCCAAATGATCTCCTTTGCTTAAGCCAAATGATCTCCTTTGCTTTATATAGTAAAGATCTTCCTTAAATCATGGATTAATACCATGGGCCGACACCATAATAACACAAAACCGTCGGCTAAAAACCAAGTGTAAAACATAAGAAACCCCACGTGTGGGCGCTTTACTGCCTTGAAGTGTGTGCACTGGGGGTACGCACCTCCTGACGGGATAACTTGCTGGTATGTACGCACTTTATGTAACACCACCTGCGTGTACGCACCTTATGTAAGGGTACCTGCGTACCCCTTATTTTCTTCAATATTTGATAGCTGATCATCAATCTCTGCTGCTGACTTGAAGTACTGTGATCTATCACCTGAATGGGTTTCCATCAAGGAAAAAATTTTAGCCATAATGCCAACAAAAATATCATTCGAGCGCTTGTCCTTTCAAGCTCATTTCCAATTGAAAGTGATAGAGTCACCTTTCGTCCTTTTCTCGATTCTTAAAATATGAAAAGGAAAAGTTTTGTTTCAGTGTCTTAAATTTAATTACCCATGAAATATTCCTGGTTAAAGTTATCCTCCTTAGTGATTATTTAGGGTCGATTCCAACGGAAACATTCCCAAAGTCTACCAGTCAAGGGTTCCCCTCGGATGGAAATCCTAGTCCTTTTCCTTCTTTCGGAAACGTTGGTTCTCCTTATGCGGCAATGTTTTCCTTCCCTGGGTTAACCATTGGTTTAATTGTCTAGTTATTTTCAACCTCGGTGATCCCAAGTGTCCCAACTCCTACCCAAACACCTCCTTCATTTGAATCACATCACATTGATTCTAAGGTTGACCTCTCCCCTTCTTCCCCTATTTTTTCCTCTTCCTCTTCTACTTCGCCTGGTGGAAGTTTGAAATGCAGTAACCAGGAGGCTAATAAGAAGAAGAAGAAGAAGTCAAATAAGCAAGAGGCCAACCATGTAGCTATTACTCCAAATGCACCCCCCCCCCCCCCCCGTCGACAAACCTTGTGATCCTTCACAGAAGGTAAAATTCACTTGCACGTTGTGTAGGGGTGACCATCTCCTTCGAGATTGTCCTAGCATTCCTAGAGTCTTAGAGGCATGGTCTCAAGACCTAAATCGACCATCCCCGTTGACCTCTTGAGATCATGTCGATGCTACACCTTCAGCTAATGATGGTAAGAATAAGGGAAAATTTGAATTTCCCTGTAGGTTATGTGAAGGTGAGCATCTTCTTCACCTTTGTCCTCTTATGGATAAAGCTTCCAAAGTTTTGGAAAACCTTACAGCTCCTCAACCCCAACTTCTTGTTGGTTATCAGAGGCTTTCTTCTGACCCTATCCTAGTTGATAAAGAGATTGAATTGGATTCATATCTTTCCCATATTTCTCTTCCTGAGTGAGACTCTCTTGTGTCTATTCCCGACCAACCATTGGCTAGAAAGAGTGTCGACTTGGTTCTGCCACCAGTTGCTCACTCTGTTTCGAATGAGAGTGGTGATCATACTCCTCATGTTCTTCTCATCTCCTTAGATTCTCATGAATCGAAGAGTGACCCTCTCATCCCAATTGCTTAGGAGAGTCCTCCTCCTATTCCTATACAAAAAGGGGGCAATCATATGATACCCCCACCAAGTAGTTTTTTCATCTCTTTCGATTGGGGTCCATTGACTTCTTTCTGCTTCCCATCTTATGTGCCTTTCCAGATCACAGTACAAGCCTATAATATTGTAGGACATGGCACTATATTGGATGAAGGCATGTCTGTTAGCATAATGTCTTCTACTACTTGGCAAGCTTTGGGCTCCCCACAACTTGTGCCTATCACCCATAATTTGTTGGCTTTCAATGGAGGAACCAGTCAACCCTTGGGGGTCCTTCCAAAGTTCCCTATTACTTTGGAAGGGAAGAACGTCTATATAGATGTGATGGTGGTCCAAGGTCCCTTATATTTCAATCTTCTCCTTGGACGAGACTATTTTTATGTCATGGGAGCCCTTGTTTCTTCGATTTTCCATGTGCTTTGTTTTCCACATGAAGGGAGAATTGTGATTATTGATCAACTATCATTCATTGGTCACCAAGTGCCTCTTTCGCAACCATCATCCCCTATCATCTCTTGTTTTCAAGCAGTACCTTCCTCACCACAGGTGAATTATGTGGTTACCTATTCTGTCTCCGCATCTGCTGATGATCACATAGATGTTATGATACATTATGTGTTAGGGGCATTGGAACCTGATCTATCATTTGTACCAGTTAACATGTGTTCCTCCCAGAGTGTAGTTCTCCCATCCAGTGAGGACCTCTTGGGGGTCATGTTCTCTTATGGTTCATGAACAAGGGTCATGAGGATAGTTATTTTTCTGTGTCAACCTCGTTAACAAATGAAACAATGTATGAGGATAGTTCCTGGTCTTGTGTCAACCTCGTTAAAAAATGAAACAAAGGGTGAGGATAGTTCCTGATCTTGTGTCAAACTCATTAAAAAATGAAACAAAGGGGATGAGCATAGTTCCTTGTCTTGTGTCAAGCTCGTTAAAAAATGAAACAAGGGGTTGGAGCATGGTTCCTAGTCTTGTGTCAAGCTCCTTAAAAAATGAGCCAAGGATTTATGAGGATAGTTCATTTACTGTGTCAACCTCATTAAAAAACAAAGCAATTCCCTTTTCCAAATCAATTCTTTTATTAAGATCTCGTAAAATCCCAGTTGAGTCTTTCCAAGATCTCGAAAGTGAACCTTCATTCCATCCACCTAGTTGACTGAAATGAAGCTTGTGGGGCATGTACCTTGATTGAGTCATTATGCTAGAGGCATGTGAACTTATAGAAAGCATAGTTTTTCATTTCGAGCTTATGTAAACATGAAACTAAATCCAAGCAGAGTTCTCCATGGTTCAATCTTGTGTAAAAATGAACCCATACCCGATTTACATCCCGTGATTGTTGTTTTTATCAGCTACTTTCTACTAGATGAGCCTTGGTTGTTTCATTCCATTGCCACCATCTCTTTGGCCGATCATATGCTTTCACTTGGTTGTTTTTCCTTTCCTGAGGGACCATAGAGATGAGTGGTTTTTTTTAGCCAGCCTCTTAACCATTACATGTTTTGAGTAGTTCCACCATTGCCAGAACCAGTTGCTACCCTTTATGCCACTCGCTCCTCCAAGATGAGTTACCTTCATGCTCTTTTCTGACTCGTAAAAGATCAAAAGATTGCCGAGTATTTTTCCTTTTTGAATCATAAAAGAGAATAAAATGGAGGGTCTGCTTTTAGCTCTTTTCCGACCCTTTAAAAGAGAAAAGATGGCTGAGCCTTTTTTGTTTCGAACTAGTTAACAGATGTGAAATGTCATGTGTGCAGTATGAGTTTACCCCTTTTTCGAGCTGGGAAGCACTATTTATGAAAAAGGTACTCCTTAACTGAAATGGTCAAGTGGTTCTCTCAAGTATTGTTTTCTACCATTTCGGGCTCAAGAGACACAAATGTATGAAAAGGGACCATGTGGAGTTTTCTTTTACGTGTCTTTTTCAAACTCTCTAAACATGAAAAAGATATCAAGTTACACCATTTTTGAACTCGTTAAACTATTAAATGACATCAAATTTGTCACCATGATGAACATGAGCTTCTCCTTCCTAGGGCTCATTAAACTCACTAGGTCGGATTCATCTGAAGGATGAAGTTATAATGAAAGAATATGCTATCCCCTTCAAGCTTGCGATTAAAAAATAATTGGGGTACTTGCCATAAATGGTGGGGGAAAATTTGGAAATCTATCAGTCATGTTGGGAATTCACTCTTGAACATGACACTCTTTGCTTCATCTCGGGTTGGGAGATCCTCCTTTCTATTGTTGACCTTCCTAGGTTTTGGGCTGTTCATTTTACCTTCCATTTGATCTCATCTATGTCATCATAACCACCGATCCTATAGATCCAAAAGTTGCCAAACTTCCAGTTGTGTTGCCAATATGTTCAAGAGTTGTCCTTCTGCAGTTACACTTACCTTTGATTCTTTGTATCATCCAAAATCATTTTACATCCTTTCATCTCACATCGATGATGTGGGATTCATTATGGTCCTCCTTCAACATGGTCGCTTTCCGTCAACTTCAACTCATTATCTGGGAAGTTGATTGAGAGACTCCCTTCCAATACCTTAGAGCTTGCATGCCCTAATGGCAAGTTCTTCGCACTCAATGACAAGTTCATGTCATTGGTTTTCAATCAAGTGATTTCATGGGCGTTCGACTTGAGTTCCTGTATTCAAATCGCAATACTCTAGACTCAAATCACAAAAGTCAAGGTTGCGAAGTGGTGTGACATGGTTGTGATGATATGTATGTCTCTTTTAGATGGCTAGCTGTGACCAGACAATGAGTTATCATATGTGATGCTTCTCATTATTAGATGGTTGTGACCATACCTTCGTTTCACTATGATCCTCTTTGACGGATGGTTGCACACCATACCTGGATCCATTTACATGATCATTCTCTAGATGATTGCATCCATGCCACAATTCATGTATCATTTGACAGAGATCTCATTTTATGTATGTGTATCTATACTTGCTTGCAAGTTTTCCGATGGTAGACTGGTTGCCTACACTGATTTATAAAGCATTTCATCCCTCACTCCAGCTTGGCCTTCATGCTTTGGGGGCATCTGTTACATAAAATTTTGTCACTATCCCTATACTCCTCGTTCCTTGATCCATACTGAACCCCACATGCCTTGCCTTCATGAAGAAACCCCCATTATGTCCCTCTTCATGAGCAGATAATTTCCCTTTTGCACCATTTCATCTGAAACTTTTGTTTTGTCCAGTTTACAAGACCAATGCTAATGGCCTTTGTTTCCCTCGTGCTAATGTGCAAATATTAGCACTACTCCTTGCACCAACTAGAGTGACTGAGTTGTGTTCCAGTCGTGCCAATCCTGTTATGGAAATATTTTTAAATTAGAGCTGAAGCTTCCAGAAGCTCCGTAATAGAAGTCTGGTAAATGTTTTGGTGGATGGGGTCAAGGATGATAGTTTGGGCTCCTTTCCCCTATAATGATGGAACTACCTCAAGGGATAGGCCCTTGTCCCATGAGAAGAGGATCCATATCCCATCCATATTTGCTATATAAACCTCCCTTCTTCCTAAGCACAAGCTAGTGTGAGTGTTATAGTTGGAGAGTTTTGGTTGAGTGTTGATGCTATTTTGGTTTGGAGTAGACAAGAAAGCTATTACTCATTGTAGCTATCTAGTTGTGTGAGGGAGAAGTGTGTTTGGTTTGGAGTGAAGCCTAAAGGGAAGAGATTTAAAACTATTGTTGTTTGAAGCCATCGTGGAATGTTAATAGAAGTGTGTGGGAACCTAGTCTTGTCAGAGGAAGACTACAACGTCAAGATGAATGGTTGTAACATCTCTTTGATATTAATATATGCAACTATCAATTGATTTCCTACATGTTTTGTAATATTACATATTCATGTCTTAATGTTTCTTGAATTGTTAAGTAGGTTGAATTGCAATTCAGGAGCTTAAAGAAGGAAGTGAGAGATAGTTAGAGCGAGTAAGCAAGGACATCATCAAGCAAGATAAGCGACTATGAAGTAGGCCGTCTTGATTGATTCTAACCTAAGGAAATCTTCCCTAGAATGTATCTGTTGTGGCTAGACCCATTATTAGGCTAGAGGAATCCGTTCATGTCCACACTTATAATTTTACTTCACATCAATAGGGTTTGGGGAATATTCTTATCTTCTAGAGCCTTCTAGAAGATTCCCACACTTATCATCTCCTATGAGCTTGAAAATGGATGATGAATGAGTTAAGATACATCATATCCTCTCATCCCTTCCTCCATGGAACTAATTCTCGTTGAAAAATGTGCAATAAGAAATGTTAAATTTAGAATGTGCTAAAAATAGGACTCCTAAAAATAGCATGTCTAAAAATAGCAGTTTGGCCAGTGAGGTCATTGGCCACCTTGGGTGAGAGGTGAAACTGCCAAAAATAGAAAGTTCTAAAAATAGGATTTCTGGGTCCCTTCCTATTTATAACAGACCCTGGTCTATTTATAGGAAGTAAAAACGAATTTGGTTTTAACAAAAGTTTAAAATATTACTTAATTAATTTCCATGACTTAATTAGTTAAGGAAAAACAAACTTGAGGTTTATGTGAGGACATGCAACAGTTTATCTATTAATTGGTGAATTTATCCATCAGTTAAAGAGATAAGGATGAGTTGCAATTATGAGTTGTAATTAGTTGGCTCAGTTAACCATGTCAAGTCCAATTATATTAATTTAACAAGTTGTTAAATTAATGAGATTCAGTTTGTTAATGCTTGCATGCATGTAGCGACTGGTATTTTCAGATAACTAAATATTATAGCTGAAATAACTCATGCATGTCAGTTTAGACAGAGATGCAGTTGAGATCAAAGAAGGGAAAATGTACTATCAGTTGGATGAATATTTTTACTATAAAGGAAGCTCATCCATGATGAGGATTTATCTCCTTTATGTTTTTACAGTTAGATAAGAGGTTAGTGAGTGTGTGAGGAGGCCAATTCACACATGTGACATCACTAGAAACTGTACAAGGAAATAGGAGGCTTGGAGGGCAGAGGAGAAGGTTTGTGAGAAGACTTTGACTGTCTATGAGCAACAGAGGGATTGTACTGAGAGATGGATAGCTTACGAGCTAAGGCTTTGTGTAATTCGGACTATATTTCCACTTGTATGATAATACAGAGATGGGGTTTTAGGCAGGTACTTTCCTCGGGTAAATTCTTCTGTGCTATTTGTGATTGATTCCTTCTTATTAGCTATATTTGTTCTTATTGATGTTGCTCATAGTTGATTAAGCTTCCGATAAATTGTTTGTAGAAGTAGATCAAGTGTTTTGCTTTAGTACATTACACTACCAGGTTGATCTATAGGTGGGAAATTTCTACATGGTATCAGAGCTAGCTGATGTGTAGAAAAAGTTCTACATGGTACCAAAGCTAGCTGATTTGTAGGAAAAATTCTACATGGTATCAAAGCACAGGTGATCAAGGAGAGAACAATATACTGAGAGGAGATTTCAAAGTTTTGAGTTTTGGGCCGAGAATTTGCAGAGAAGATCTGAAAAATTTTGTACACAATTTTTAGAAATAAATAGTATATTTGGATTCCTTGCTGAAAAATACCCAAAATAAAAAAAAAAAAAATGGCTGAATTGGAGTTTGAATGAGGGAGATATCGTTGATTTAAAATTAGCTCTTTTTCTAGAAAATTTCGTGACAGTGGGAAAGTGGAAATAGATTGGTGTGCTAGCCAAGAACCTGTATGCACTTGAGGTACAAGATGCATGCAAAGCCTTGAGAAGCAAGGAAAAGGTTATATACTTGGTGGTTGAGAGGGAGAGTAAATTACCTCTCAACATGCAGCGCCAAAGGAAGTCTTAGATGATTGTGGAGGAACAACGATTGGTGCAACAACTTCAGGAGGTTATGGAGCAGCCACAACTAGAGAAGCTGAGAGGAGATCAAGTAGACACATCTACTCATACAGAGACCTCTAGTAGGGGGAAACTTCAAGCCAGGTGGGTAGAGGGATCACATGCATCCATACCTACAGGTAGGAGGTGGGGTGATGTAGAGTGATCATCCCAAAGAGGAGGGGCAGGATCCTTGAGGTACCCAACCTCTTGGATGAGACCTTGCTATGGGAGCTCCGATGTGGAGTAGTAGGAACTAAATGATTAGGTAGAGACAGATGTGGATGGAGCAGCAGAGAGAGCAACAGTGTAGGAATCCCAAGACAGTGCATAGCTAGTAGGCTGCAGCGATGCGAGAGGCACAAGTGTTTTGCACAATGCTAGGTGGCACAAAGAGGTGTGCAATGGTGTGAGATGCATGGAGATGTTGCAGTAGAGCAAATGTCAGAGAGGGAGCACTTGTCAACAACAAGTAGAGCTTTAGCATCAAAGTATGTTCCTAGCCTAACAGAGTGGTCAGTTGGGAGTGTTTTTGTTCCAAGTGTTGTTGGAGCAAGTGGACCGGGTAGGTGTGTTGCATGCAGAACATTCCAGAGTTACAGGATCGGGTTCAAGAGAAAGCCTTTCTTGTTGAGAGGGAGTGTTGAAAAATTTGCAACAAGAAATGTTAAATTTAGAATGTGCTAAAAATAGGACTCCTAAAAATAGCATGTCTAAAAATAGCATTTTGGCCAGTGAGGTCATTAGCCACCTTTGGTGAGAGGTGAAACTGTTAAAAATAGAAAGTTCTGAAAATAGAATCTCTAAGTCCCTTCCTATTTATAGCAGTCCCTGGTCTATCTATAGGAATTAAAAACGAATTTGGGCTTAACAATAATTTAAAATATTAATTAATTAATCTCCATGACTTAATTAGTTAAGGAAAAACAAACTTGAAGTCTATGTGAGGAAATGCAATAGTTTATCTATTAATTGGTGAATTTATGCATCAGTTAAAGAGATAAGGATGAGTTGTAATTATGAGTTGTAATTAGTTGGCTCAGTTAACTGAGTCAACTCTAGTTAGATTAATTAAACAAGTTGTTAAATTAATGAGATTCAGTTTGTGAATGCTTGCATGCATGTAACAAATAGTATTTTTAGATAACTGAATATTATAGCTTAAATAACTCATGCATGTTTGTTTAGATAGAGACCCAGTTGAGATCAAAGAAGGGACAGTGTACTATCAGTTGGATGAATATTTTTCCTATAAAGGAAGCTCATCCATGATGAGGATTTATCTCCTTTAGGTTTGTGCAGTTAGATAAGAGGTTAGTGAGTGTGTGAAGAGGCCAATCCACACATGTGACATCACTAGACCTCAAGGAAACTGCACAAGGAAATAGGAGGCTTGGAGGGTAGAGGAGAAGGTTTGTGAGAAGCCTTTGTTTGTCTATGAGCAGCAGAGGGATTGTACTGAGAGCTAGATAGCGTCCGAGCTAAGGCTTTGTGTAATCTGGACTATATTTCCACTTGTATGATAATATAGAGATGGGGTTTTAGGCAGGTGCTTTCCCTAGGTAAATTATTATGTGTTATGTGTGATTGATTCCTTCTTATCAGTTATATGTGTTCTTATTGATGTTTCTCATGGTTGATTAAGCTTCCACTAAATTGTTTGTAGAAGTAGATCAAGTGTTTTGCTTTAGTACATTGCATTACCAGGTTGATCTACAGGTGGGAAATTTCTACATGGTATCAGAGCTAGCTGATTTGTAGAAAAAGTTCTACATGGTATCTAAGCTAGCTGATTTGTAGGAAAAAATCTATGAAATTCTACAATTCTAAGTTTAGAAGGCCATTCAATACCCTCATTGATGACACAACCTCCTCCATCTTGCTATAAATTAAGCACTCATATAAGTGATCAAGGGTTGGACTTTGATTAATTGTAAGGAGATAATGTTAGTTTGAGATTTGAGACTATTGTAAGTGTCGTTATACTACCGGAATGCCATGCTTATTATGTGATGTGGATGGAACCAAAGCTGGAAGAGTGACTTCAAATTAGGCTTCATGGTTGTAATTATTCCTTCTATTCAATAAAGTATTTACACCTTTTTCCATATGCTTATCTTGATATATGAATGCTTATATGTGTGAATGTATCTCATTCCATTTACTTGTAATTAATAGATCATTTTCTTTGATTGGTTCTTTGTCTTTTGTTGATGTTTACAAGTACTTCTCAAGCGTGTTAAGTACGGGAAGGAGCAACGAGAGCGATACAAAGGAGACAAGAGGAAAGAGAAAGTACAAGTAGGTCCTCTCATTCTCTTTGTCTTATCTATTGTTTATAGAAAAAGATTAAAGTGCTTTAAGATGTTGTTCTAGATATGACTATTTAGCTAGAGAATTAGTATTTATCCATAGATACCAAATTCTTCATAACACTCAGCCACATGGAGAAACAATTCCCTCGATTTTTATCATAGACAGAGCTTCTTGGTTCTAATGACAACGACCCAGCTCCGATCGAACCTGCCTCTACCGAGTAGGATGATTAGAATGTTTGTTGATTTTCATTTTTTATTAGTATTTATGTGGATAGATTTTACTTTTCAGTTTGAAGTCATATATATTTACAGGAAAATAGAGTATGGACATGGACATGATATACAAACCCATATAGCTTGGATAGAAAGACTTATTATTTTTTCTATTGGATGGCTTATCGTGTGGTTAGGTGGCCAACAGAATTGGTTTCCTGATGGGAAAGTTGAGGCCACCTAACCTGTTTTATGTGGTTGTAAATTGCTTAGTTATTAATGAAAATGGAAGGATCTACCAAGCTTACAAAAAAAATAGCTTTATGTCCAAAATAATTTAAAAAATAACAGTAGCCATAGAAATGATTTGTTTACTTGATAATCGATGCTCTTCTCATATGGAACAGTCTCCTTTCATTGTTTAATTGAGGGAACTTCCATGTTTGTTGCACCCTTGATTGATGGATATTGATTTAACTGCTCTAACAGTTAGCTACTACATGCCCAAGTCTATGGCAATGGAATCGCATGACCTCTTTCGAGGGAACTTAATTCTACTTTTGATTTTGTTTCTTGTTCTTATTTTTTTATCATGTTGCTGCTAGCTTCTCCTACTGTTATTTTTCAAGCTACATTATCTTCAGTGAATTCCTTTGATCTATTGCTCTTTTCAAACCTAATTTTCATGGAGACAACCTCCTCTTCTAACTTTTCATACCATTTGTTTTTTTTCTAGTTATGTATTGTTGAAACAACCTCATATTATAATATTGCAACTTGTTCTTCCCTTTCCTTTAGCTAGTTGTTGGTCACATCTCCAACACTCGTTACTTCTTCCAACTACATCCTCAGACTAACAATTTCTTCCTTGTACTCATGATAATTTTCATAACATATTTGCAACAAATTCTTCTAATCTCTATTTTCATTTCTCAATCTTTCTATTTTAATCAAAGCTAAGTCTAACTTAACTTGGTTTTCATCTAACTTTTCCTCATGAGAATCAAGTACATTCACACTATCAGGAAAGGTCTCATTGAACTAAACAATTTCTTTTTTAGAGCCCCTTCTCTTCTCTTTTTCTCCACTACTTCTACTGGAATCTCCTTCTTGCATGACCTACAACCTATCCCATATTTATTTTGTAGATTTGAGATCTATCACCGCCTCAAGGTCCAGATTGTGAAGATTGTTATAAATTACACATTTAGCATGAGAATTCCACTATTGTTCTTGTGTTGAGGGGAAATATTTATTATATCCATCACATACTAACTTCCAAGCATCAATTACATAGGCTATCAATTCATATTTCACCTTCTCTCTCCAATCTTGAGCGTTTGTTGCACTAAGCACTGAGTACACTTTGAAAATCCATGATTTAACCAAGTCTACCTTCCAGTTGTTAATTTGATACAGAAGGAACCACTTTTATACCAATTATTAGAAACTTAACTATACTAAGAGGGGGGATGAATCAATATAGTGCATTCATGGACATCAATTTATCAACTTTTGGTTTTCTTTTCAATGGTTATCCAAACTATTAAATAATTAGAAATACATCATATGAGTAGCATATTTAACACATAAATAGCATTTAACATGTAAACAACAACATAAAAATTAGCATACAAAATCAACGCATGTGGATGCCAAATATAAGTGGAATCCCATAAAGGCGAAAAACCACAAATTTGTTATTATTGTGGTGCAAAGGCAAGCTCCTACTCCCTCTTACATTCATTTTTGCAAGCTACAACCTAAAGGAGACTCATGCCTCAATTTTTTTTGCAAGCTACAACTTGCCTGGAAGCTCGTACTTCAAATTCAAAAGGCTCCAACCTGTTATTTTTTCAGGTTACAACCTAAAAGGATACTACGATTACCTAATACACAAAAGAAACAATGTGTCAGTTTACTTGGTCTTTAGTTTTGCATACCTCCATCTATGTCTCTGCCTCTTGTCCTCCTCAAATACTCTATTCTACTTTTGCCTCTTTGTGCCAAATAAGTCATGAACAAGGTCTCACAACAAATCATTAAACTCCCCCACATAATCTTTTACATTTTATGCTTCCAAAATCAAATATTTCATAAATTAAATTTGTTGGTTGTTAGTATTCCACACAAGAATATGAAGTGAACAATATTGCCTCTGTGCATTCCAAGATTGTTTCTTCATTTCCAAAATATTTCGATTTATGAATATTAAAAGCACATTAGATAAGTTTTGAAATATTCAATTAAAATTCATTAATATAAGCAAACTTTACTGATTACAATATCCAAACCCCAAAGTTTTATTTAATCTATCAACAAAACATGGGCATTAGTTACCCACTGCAAATCTCGATTGCGGATGTTGGTACTTAACTATCAATATAGGTTAGGGGCACTAGTAGCTTGACTCTAATATATGTATGTCCCTTAAACAAAAGAAAAATAAAAAAATTCCTCTTCTATTTCTGCAAAATATTTCATTACAACATCTTCATACGTATTTACAACACCTTTGTTATGTTGTTAATAAAATTACACTTCTTCTACATTCATTATTCCTCAAAACATTTCTTATTTCTTTACATCACAACTTCTGCAAGTACCTCTACAACATACTTATGTCACTAGCTCAACAACATATGCAACAATATCTTCATAACACAATGCATCAATAGAAGCATAACAAGCATGTCATCAACATTAATTGACAAAACCTCCATAACAAGCATAACAACCATAGCATCGCAACATATTAAATTAGCCTCTAACAAGCAACACATACTCATCTCCATCACCTCTTGATCAACAATATCTACTCAACAACATAAAAGCATCAATCATCCACTGACACCCTTTACCATCAATGCTAATTATGCCAACAACTGTAAATATTTTGATCATTTGCACACCCCTAAGCCAATCGAATCCCCTCATAATGATGTTATGTAGTTGAATTCTCACATATAATATCACATGTAATCATTTGTAATTATCTTTTGGCATAGTGGATCCTTTTCCTCTAACTTTATTTGATGGTAACTCTTTGTACCAAGTCAATTCCCTTAGTTTGCATTGGATGTGAACTAGCATACCAAGATTTTCTCTCAACACCACTTACCCATGTGTGTTCCTTTGTGTATGTCAGCCCCTACCTAGGCCTTCCATAATTCACATAGGTCTTCCACATTGCGAGGATTCAATGGTCACGACTGAGCGCAGGGTCCACTGACCATGTCTACACCACGACAACACATTTTCTTTCCTCGATCCAATGATCTAATTTTTCTTGATCCAGTGGCCTACAAAAACTCAAAACCCATACTTACCTAAATGCTAAAACGAAGTTGCATTGTGATGAGATTTGGTGGTTCAGATTAATCATGATCAACAATCAAGATCTCATATCACGCTGCAACTTACACAAGGGTTAAAATGCACTTGCACTTTTGATGAGATCAAACATCTTTGGTGCATCTTGATCGACAGGCGTGATGGGGCATCGAAATCTAACATGCTCGAGTGTTATCGTAGCCTCCCACACCTAACGAAATCTAATGGTCATGATCATTTTGATAAGATGGCTCATATCTCATATCAAATTGCAATTTGTGCAACGTCTAAAGCTGCCCTTTGCATCAGACCTAACAATGCATATCTTCCCAAAGCAATGGTTGGGATCTTGCATTGCATTATAACTTGTGTAGGGGCTACCCCCACGTCCTGCACTTGATGAGATCTATGGATATCATAATCTTGATCGAATGACCCTGGTTTTTCCACCTAACCACCGACATCATCGTTGATGTCACACCATTGTTGATGTCACCCTGACACGTGACCTATCCACCTCATTATTGACATCATAAAAATTTTTAAATTTGTTTATATATATATTATATATATATTTTATTATATATATATATATAGCAGTTCCACCCCTCTTGGAACTCTGCCCTCCAATGGTAATTTAACTTGACCAGATGGAAATTTCCACCATAATTGACTGGGATTTCCATAATAACTATCGGAAATTCTTGTCATCCACCTAAAGCTCTTGTTACGTAGTTTTAGCATTTTACCTCTAAAATTTTCCATTGATCCCCAATCTCCAAGCCTATAAGACAATCTAATTCCTTTTTATTCTCATCTCCTATAGATCTTGTCTTCAATTCAACAATTTTTCCACTTTTAAGCCTCATGAAATATTTTGAATAGTTTGTAGGCAACCTATAACTTTTTCGTGTAAAAAAATTTAAGCCCATGCAAGCCTAGTGTTGCAATTTGGGTTTTGATACCACCTTGTAACATCCTTGGAACCCAGTCAGACAACACTACCAAACCCAAACTACTTAAATATGCATAAATTCATTGTGGAAACGAGAAAAACTATAACCCTACCATGGTTGCTCTTATACCTGTTAGTAATCAGTTAGCAATAATGTAGTGCTAAATGGAATTAATGTAGTGTCCATGCATCTGAATTACATAAATATATATGCACAATGAAAATGCAAAGATAATTTAAAACATTTATGCAAAAAAACATGAAACTAGGGTTTCACCATAAATTCAATATACACCACAACACATGAATATAAATCAATACATGTGAAACATAGACAATTATATTGTAAAATAAATCCAACTGACAATGGGCTCTCCACGTTCCACCTAACCATAGACCACGTGGTGCATAAATATCAACCACGGCTCACCCCCGAGCTGGGACTGCAACTCCACAAGCAACAGGTTGTTAACCAAACTTGAGACAATAGATATTGACCAAGGCACCAACCCCGATAACATTAGTCTCTAGCCACAAGCTCACATTCCCTTGACTTGCACCCAAGTGGTGAAGCTCGAGTCCCTCGATGGTGCCCACCTTTCAGGGTGCCTTATAGCTAGTCGAAAACAATCTCATCTTGTAGCTCCAAGAGCTATGTTGCTCTCTCGGTGTCAAAGTACCCTACTATCCAAACCAAATAACCTCTATTCAATGTTAGAGTCCAAGCCTAAGACTCACTAACTATCTTCAAATTGAGTTCCACCAAAATTCTATGGCCACCAAGCCATGACCAGAGCCACCAAGATCTTGGAGCCACCCAGGATCTCCAAAACCAAGATGCATCCAATTTGGCGTGATTAACTAAATAACCACACCTTAATCAGTCCCATAGTTCAAACCTAGGACTCCCTAACTCCACATCAGAATAATTTCCTTCACATGAAAAAAATGCACTTCTTATATACATGGCTTTATTTCGCCATGTGGCATCTTCTAAAGCCACATGGACCCTGGGTGCCCTTTCACTAAAACACCACGCAATTATTGCCCTTGTCCATGGAGTTAAGCCCCCCATACTCTTTACCATGGAGTGGGCTCCACAGCTAGTCATTATTTTATTAATATATGTATATGTACAATATTTACATCACAATTACATTTACGATCTCTCCAACCTCACAACCATTAAAGAATATCTACCTGGGCACACTAGCCCCAAAACATATATACATGGGTATGCATGCCCCCAAAATAACCTCATCTCACCATCCTAATAGTGACATACGTCTGACTCACCAACCTAAATATCTTTGTACATACATTTACATTATCGTAAATTGGTAGGGGTATTACAAGAAATATGAGAGAAAATATATGAGGGTGGGGGTGTCCCACCCTCATGTTTTCTCTCATATTTCCCACCCACCTAATGGCGGGGGTTGGGGGAAATATGAGAGAAAACATATTATATGTTTTTCCCCGCCTCATATGTTCTCTCATATTTTCTCCGCACCCCAATCGTCGTGAGACCCACCCTCATATGTTTTCTCTCATATTTCTCACCCACCTAAGCATTGGGGTTGAGGAAAATGTGAGAGAAAACATAAAACATATAATATGTGGGGGTGGGGAAAAATATGAGAGAAATATATTATATGTTTTCTCTCATATTTCTCCCCACCCCCACAAGGGAAAATATGAAGAAACATATAATATGTTTTCTTTAATATACCCCCCCTGCCCCACTCATTCCCACCCTCATGAGAGAAAACATATAGTAAGTTTTCTCTTTTATTTCCCCCACTCCCACATATTATATGTTTTTTCTCATATTTGCCCCCTAGTGTGGGGGTGGGGGGTAAAAGAGAGAAAACATATAATATGAGGGTGGGGATGGGGAGAATATGAGAGAAAATATATAATATTTTCTCTCTCATATTCCCCCCTATCCCCACCCTCATCATATAATATGTTTTCTCCCATATTTCCTCCCACCTCCACCCTCATGTGAGGGAAAACATATAATATGTTCTCTCTCATGTTTTTGCCCCACCACCACCCTCATGAGAGAAAACATATAATATGTTTTCTCTGATATTTTCCCTCACTCGTACATATCATATGTTTCCTCTCATACTATATGATGAGAGTGGGGGTGTAGGAAAATATGAGAGAAAACAATATTTCTCCCATATTTCCCCCTATCTCCACCCTCATCATATAATATATTTTCTCCCATATTTCCCCTCGCCCCCACCGTCATGTGAGAGAACATTTTCTCTCACATGAGTGTGGGGGTGGCGTGAATATGGGAGAAAACATATAATATGTTTTCTCTCACATAAGTGTGGGGGCGAGGGGAAATCATATTATATGTTATCTTCCATATTCCCCCTCAACCCCACCCTCATATTATATGTTTTCTCTCATATTTCCTCCCACCCCCATCCTCGAGAAATATGAGAGAAATCACATTACATGTTTTCTCCCATATTCCCTCCTAACCCCATCCTCATATTATATGTTTTGTCTCATATTCCCCCCCCCATTATATGTTTTCTCCCATATTCCCTCTCACCCCCACCCTCATATTATATGTTATGTTTTCCTTCATATTTCCCCCAACTCTCGCCCCACCCTCATGTAGGGGTGGGGGGAATATGAGAGAAACATATCATGAGGGTGGGGACATAAGGGTGACGAAAAACATATCATGAGGGTGGGGCCAAGGGGAAATATGAGAGAAAACATTAATATGTTTACTCTAATATTTGCCCCCACTACCACCCTCAAACAATAATATCATCAAGGTGGGAGTTGGGGGGGGGGGGGGCAAATGAGAGAAAACATTAATATGTTTTCTTTAATATTTTCCCCCCGCCACCAACCTCTAACATTAATATCATGAGGGTGGGGAGATATGAAAGAAAACATTTGTATGTTTTGTCTAATATTTTCCCACACCACCACCCTCAAACATCAATATCATAAGAGTGGGGGTGAAGGGAAATATTAGAAAAAACATATGAATGTTTTCTTTCATATTCCCCCCTCGCCCCCACCCTCATGATATTAATGTTTCTCTCATATTTCCCCCACTCCAACCCTCAACTCAGGTGGGCGAAAATACTATAAAAAAAAATATTAATGTTTTTTCTCATATTTCTGCTTACCCCCACCCTCACCTCAGGTGGGGGTGAGTGTGGGGGATTATGAGAGAAAACATTGAAATATTAGACAAAACATATTAATGTTTTCTCTCATATTTGCCCCTATCGTCACCCTCACCCTCATCATTAAGGGGAAATATTAGAGAAAACATTAAATGGTAGAAACATTAACATGTTTTCTCTAATATTTCTCGGCACCCCATGCAAATATGATAGAAAACATTAATATATTTTCTCTAATATTTTGACCCAACCCCACCCCTAACGCCTAAATATTAGAGAAAACATAATATATTTTCTCTAATATTTCTCCTCACTCCACCCAAAAGTTTATAAAAATAATAATTCACACCCTTATATATAAATACATAATATATATTTTTAATTCTCTATTAACATATATTTGTTTTTTCTTCAATAAAAATGATTTATAATATTTTAATTTTAAGTTTTTAACATTTTATATAATTTTATATTTTAATTATTAATATATTCTTTATATTTTAAAATATATATTTTTAATATTTTAATTCATTTCTCTTCCAAATCTATTTTATATTTTAATCACTCTATAGCCACTTAAAAAATGGTCTTAAATGAAGGATGGTCTTAAATGAATGTTCTTAGAGATTTAATTTTTTTAAATCAAAAGTGAAACAAAACAGCATGATATCAAATATAACCATTTTTAGTTTAACGAAAGCATTCCTAAAAGGGATTTTATATATTTTATGAGTTTTTTGGTTTGTTTAGTTTAATTGGTTTATAAATTTTAATAAAGATTTGTTTGAATTATATTTATAATTTTGAGTTGTGAATTTTACAATTAATCATTATTTCAAAGATCTTTTCAAAGATTAGATTACTTACAATATTTATTATAAACTCAATTTTTGAATTTATAATGATTATATAATTTGTTTAATTGTTGTTGTGATATAAAAGTGTTTATTAAATTATATATAAATATGTTTTTTACATAGTTTTTTCAATATTTTATCTTAAGCAAAAATTTAATTATGGATCTTTCACCACTAATTAGCAACCAATGGAAGCCCCTCCGACACGGC
This sequence comes from Pinus taeda, assembly GCA_000404065.3. Taxonomy (NCBI): domain Eukaryota; kingdom Viridiplantae; phylum Streptophyta; class Pinopsida; order Pinales; family Pinaceae; genus Pinus; species Pinus taeda. The sequence continues at coordinate 173,274 of APFE030970373.1, forward strand.
GAATGCTATTTCCAACTCTATAGCAATATAAATGCCCTCTGAGATCTTTCACCACTAATTGGCAATCAATGGAAGCCCCTCCCACACAGCGAATGCTATTTCCAATCCTATAGTAATATAAATGCCCTCTGACATGCGAGGGAAATAGCATTTGCCCTCTCTCTCCACGCTCCATTCATTTGTTCACGTGCTGGAGAGAAAGGGCGAATGTTATTTCCCTCGCATGTCAGAGGGCATTTATATTGCTATAGGGTTGGAAATAGCATTCATTCATTTGTTCACGAGAGAGAGGGCGAATGCTATTTCCCTCGCATGCCGAAGGACATTTATATTGCTATAAGGTGAAATAGCATTCGCCCTGGTCATACCTATGCTCCTTCGGCGATTTTATATTAATATTTTTAAATAATATTATTTTAATATTAATTAATAAAAATAGTTTATTTGCTTTAGAAAAAGAATTTACAAATATATTACCTAAAAGAAATTTTAATATATTACCTTAGTACCACAATTTACGCCCTTTCACTTGTCCTTGTGGGTTGAAATAAGAAGCCCTTCCATTTTGGTGTGTAACTTAGTAAATCTAAATTTTATTAAATAATTTTGGGGTTTGGGGTTTTGTAACTCTGGGATGGTTGGAAAATGTTAGACTAAGAAATAAATCAGCTCTAAATTGTATTCAGATTAGATTGATTTAACATTTAAAAAAAATAAAATGATTTTTTTTTTTTATGGAATTTATTTTAAAAACTAATATATTTTTCCATAAACAAATAACTAAACACTTTATTTTGTGTAATTCATTAAATATTTAAAAATTTTAAAGTAATAGTTTTGAATTTAACAATATAAATTGATGGCAGAAAATACAGATAGAAAATCTAATAATTAATTGATAACTATAATTAAGATTATGTTAACGACTACATAATTCATAAGTTGAGTGAGAGGTGAGAGATTTACCTTCTAAATGAAGAAACTCACTTACTTGTTATGATGTGATTTAAAATCATTGTGCTCCAATCAATGATCCAATTATTCATAGTCAACGTGTAAGGGATGACTCTCCACCTCACCATAAACTCATTTGCAATATATATTTATGGAGGCCCACCCTTTAAACCTTAATCAAATACTTTTGCCAATACTTAATTTGTGATTTACCATGGTCCTTTATAAAAAGGATGTCCCACATCATTCTATTAATTCATTAAATAGAATTTCTTTATCCATAAATAGAATGAAAAGCTTCATGTAATCCACTTCTTATTATACACTTCAATTTTTTTATTTTATTTTTATTTTATTATCTTTTATCTTTTTCCACAAATTTACTTTTATTACTTTCATCCATTTTTATTCCTTAATAAAATAGCTACTTTTATTTTAATCTTTCACTTTTACTTTACTTTATTTATTTATAACTTTTTTTATTTAATAATATAAAACTTTACAATATAATGTAATTTTTTGTGCTCCAACTTAGTATGGTATGGTAGAGATGTTATAATGTAGAGATGTTATAATGAATTGTCCTGTAAATATTTTCACTGGGTCAAATTATATATTTATATATATGTGTGCATGTGCGGAAAATTATATATTTATATATGTGTGTGTGCGGCGCAAAAAAAATAGAATTAATAAGTAAAATAAAATAGAGGTAAAATAGTAAATTTATAATTAGTGGTTTCTTGGTTCTTTATTTTGATAATCTATGTTAAGAATACATATAAATGCACATTGGTATTTTTATTATAGAATATATAAAGTAAATAATAGATTTAATAATTAAATGTTAAAGAGATAACTTGAAAGAAAGCATGATCAGTCAAAAAATAGTTAATAAATTAATAAAAAAAAGAATTTTAGAAAATCAATAAAAGAAATTCTTGAATGTAATTAAATTGTTATAATTATATAATATATTACTTTAAGATTATTATGTACTTTGATTATGCACTTATTTTATATATAATTATAAATAAATACCAATTACAAATAACAAAGTAATTAGAAATTAATTAAATCAGTAGTGTTTTATTTCTATGTCAAAAATAATTTGACTCTTTTACGTTTATGGAAAACAAAGCGGTGATATGTTTTCATAAATTCTACAAAAATTATTATTAAAATATTTTCTAAAATTAATTCTTTTTAAATTCTTTTTTTCATTTGTTAAAATCCTTGATGTGACTATTTTTACAAGCTTTAAATTTGAATTTTGAAACATACAAAATCAATTATAAAATAAAAAATAAATGGACACCTAGGATTATTACTATAATTGTACCATTAATCCTTATTACATGTGTACCACATATCTTGTAAATTTTACTTTTAATAAAATAATTGCTTAAATTATTTTAATGTTGCTTAATTATCCAGTAAATAAAATAAAATAAAAATAAATAAAGGTCTAGATGTGACCCTTGCATGAACTTCCAACACCTGTCAAGATTTATTTTTATCCATGTTATAGGCAGTGGATAAACCAATGGATATTGGGTTGAATTTAAATTAGTTCCACAATTGACTAAAAATTAAATTATTTTCTCTAAAGTTAATATTGGCAAAGAAATTCAAATTATTTTTAAAAATATTTTATTTTTATTATCATATATTGGCTTGGTTGTGATCTTATTTCTCTTATTGTATAATAATTATAATTTGTACTCCTCACACATGCACGATGGACTGATGGTATAATAATTATAATATGTACTCCTCACACATGCACGATGGACTGATGAACAACTTGACCACTTTGTATTGTGCAATGCGTAGTCACTCACATACCAGTACAATTGATTTAATGGTTAATGGTTTTGAGTTAACATGCTTTGTACAACAGATTTAAACCATCACATCATTGTATAGATAGTATCAAGGCTTTCTCCACTGTAGATTCTCTAGTTTTATGACGTGGGAAATGTTGAACGAACTTAGATACAAAAGCAACCCAATAAAATACAACACATCATTCACTGTACAAATTTGTTAAGGCAATGTAAGATTTATCTTACATACGAAATGTTCAAACAACAATACTCACAATTAAATGAACAGCAATACCACTGCTCTTTCAGAGTATTCAATTCACATTATGATGCCACCTACTCATTTGAATTAGTAAAACAGTTAGTTCACTGATGTATTCCAAATTTTCCATTATCGCTATACCCACAGTACCCAGTAGAAAAATGAATGGACGCAATTTCCTAGTGGCAATAATTGGTTCATGTTGGTGTCCCATTATTGATGAACATTGAGAGAGATTTAGCTTAACGCCACTAATCTTTGCTTGTCTATTCACTTTGAAAATAAAATTAGCAAGTGGGAAAAAGAAAGAGATAAGTGTGGTAAAGGGAAAGCACATTTTAGATCTAAACATTCCACAATTGATCATTGTATAACTTTAAGGCACATCACTTAAAAAGTTTGGGAGAAAAAGGAAGAAGTATTTTGTTGCTTTGTTGATTTCAGAAAAGCATTTGAGATAGTTCCTAGGGATAAGCTTTGGCAGAGAATGAAGGAACTTGGGGTTCCTAAACATTTGAGAGCAGTTGTGCATTGGTTGTATGAAGAATTGAAATTCAAAATTAGAACTTCAGTGGGCATTTCTGAAAGTTTTAGAAGCGATATTGGGATCAAGCAAGGTTGCCCACTCTCTCCTACCCTTTTTGGTTTATATATCGACAAGTTTGAGGAGTGGTTAAATTTACAATGGGGTTATAGTATCTATTTGGTCAATTTTGTTATAAGGCTTCTTTTGTATGTAGATGACCTTATTTTGATTGTTAAATCAACTCTTGATTTTGCAAGAGCACTTACTATCCCTTGAGAATTTTTGTACAGGTGCGGGGTTGCAAGTCAATATCAGCTAAATGAAAGTAGTGGTTTTCTCTAAAAAAAGAAAATATAACTAGCATAAGTTCTAATTTAAAGGAAACATTCTGGAATAAATTACGGATTACAAATACCTCAAAATTGACTTCAACAAAAATCTAAGTTGGGATGGTTGTAGAAAGAAAAGAACTTTGAGGGGTTGGAAAGCATTCTGTGCTTTTAAAAATAGGTGTAGAGAGGCAGAGTTATGGGACTAGAAAACCACATAAACTCTTTTTAGGCTTCTAGTGATTCTGATTATTAGCTATGGTTGTGAACTATAGGCTAGCAGTCCATCTGACATGCATTAGAGACAAATTGGGAAAATTCAGAAGTGTTTGATTACAAACAAATTCAAGATTAAAAGTGTAGTTCCTTATGCTATCTTGTTAAGTGAAACAGGGGTTGCTCCTATTGAAGAAATTTTTATGGTGTGAGCCATAAGGTATTTAAAAAGAACTAAGCAAATGGAAGAGGGTACATGGCCTAAGGTTGTCTTTAATGACAAATTGTGCAACAGAAGAAAAAAAAAACAAAAAACAAAAAAGAAAATGCAGTAAAATAACAAATGGTTTAGTAAATGGGGTATTTGCTTGAACACATGTCCCATAAAAAACAAAGAGATAAAAGATTTTATTATGGATAAGTTTCACAAGCGTACTTGGGATAAGGAGCTAGGAAGAAAGAAAAAATATTATATTGAAGTGTTTCATCTCATTCATAGTCATAAACCAAAAGCATACATAGAGATCAATATCTCTTAGAGAGCCAAAATTCTTATTGCTTAGTTAAGGACTAATTCTCATCAACTCTGTTGTGAAACAGAGCGTTGGAAAAGGCCAATAGAAGTGTGGGAGGAAAGAGTATGTATTTTTTGTTCTTCCGAAAAAGTGGAAATAGAAAAGCATTTCATTTTAGAATGTGAGGCCTTCAAAGACAACAGAGAAAGTTATGCAGATATGCTGGCAGCTAGCTCTTGGGATAATGTATTTAGCGAGGGGTTTGTTGAGAAGCTGGATGCATTTATTGTGAAGCTTCACAAAAAAAGGGTTGAATACTTCAGGTAGATGAAGAAGCAATATGTCCCATAGGCTATCTTTAGCCTTGTGGAAATTAAAAAAAATTCGTTCTTTCTTTTTTCTTTCTTACTTTACTTCATAAATTCAATGTATCCAAAGCAGGTGGATAACGTATTAAAATTTGGTTTTATTTATTTTTACATAATGATAATTAAAATTTCATTTATATAATTATTTTAATTTATATTTTATAAATAATAATTAGGAAATAATAATAACTATTTTCAATATTAATTTGGTAATTAAAATTTAATAAATTATTAAATAAATTAGTTAAGTATAATTTAATAAATTTTCTCATATTGAAACAAAATTATATATTTTATCTTTTAAAATAATATTAAAACCATTTTTTAATAATTACTACAACTTATATATTTATATATTATTTTTCAACATAATTAAAGGTTGTTAAATATGAGAATTGAAAAACTTGGCAGTCGGGAGAGCAATGGCCGAGGGCAGAGCAATAGTTCAGACGGTGTTCCCAAGATCGATTCTTGTTGAGTCGGTGTCTCTTGTGAGAAAGGAGAAGCCACGGCCGTCGCCCCATAGCGTGGTGGTGCGGATGATTGCCAGCGCAGTGAATCCAGTCGATCCCCTCTACTTACGCAACAGCTTCCTTAGGCGCTTCGAAGGCAAGGGCGCAGTGCACGGCTCAGAAGGAGGCGGCGTTGGGGATGAGGTTATGATTTCTCCCTTTGGCACTTTCATTGGGGTTTTCGATGGCCATGGCGGACTAGAGGCCTCTCTGTCTATGCGAAATAATTTCTTCAAACTCTTCGAAAGTTTGAAACCCGACAACTTCGTGCTTGAGTATGATCACTCGAGGGTTTCCAAGCCCTGGGCATCGCTGCCCAGGCCTCTGTTTGTGACGGATCTAGCTGCATTGCCTAGCCGTGAATCTCAGTCTCGTGTGGACTATCAGGAAAACAAGGCGAGCACAGCGGAAGAGGTCCAGATTTCGAGCTCCGCCCTGGCTGAAGCGAAGCAGGTCTCTGCTGATGCAAATATAGTGGAGCTTCTAGCGCCTGAAGGATGGTCAAAGAAGTCTATAGCAGCCATTCCTGTGAGGAGCGAAGGGCCGCGCGAGGTGTTTCAAGAAGTGACGGCACAAAATATATTCACCTGGAATACTATGAAGGTGGGCTTCGCGAATTTCAGACGTCTGGACTTAGCGCCTAAACTGTTTGACGAAATTTCTGAGTGAGATGAAACGTCTTGGAATGCCTCGTTTCAGATCCAGATCAAGCTCCTCTCAGGCAAAACTCTGCTACATTGGGTTAGCTCTCAGGATCTCGTGAGGGACCTTACGCATGCACTGGAACTTAAGCTGGGAATTCCCTCTGAAGCTCAACGACTTCTCCACGAAGGTAAACAACTAGAGGATCTCTACCCCCTTTCTTTCTACAACATTAAAAGAAATGCCTCCATTATCCTTTCCCTTCGATTGAGAGGGGGAGCGGTAGGACAGTCATCCTCAGCCAAGGCATTCTCATACAAGGATGTTGTCCATACACCGAAGCAGGAAAAGATAGTTCCACCAGTTCAGGCTCCCAAACCTTTTATGGTGGACAAACTTGAGGAGACTCCCTCCATTGAAATAGTGCATCCAACACTGGATGAGCAAACCCAACATTTTGCAGAGCATGGTATTATTTGCAGCTTCAATGGGTTGTGGCCACGGACAGCAGACCTCTACCAGTGGATCCACTCTAACTGGACCAACAATTGCAAGTTTTTGTTATGCTCAAAGGGCTTTTTCATAACGGTGTTCGCTTTTGAGGAGGACTACCAAAAAGATCTAAAAGCAGGGCCTTGGTTTTGGGGCTCAGCAGGTTTATTCCTCATCCCCTGGTTTCCAGACTTCGATCCATCTACGGCAATCATCACCAAGCTCCCAATCTGGGTCAGACTTCCTAATCTCCCAGCTCATCTTTGGCACTTTGCTGTATTCCAAGGGATCGGCAACTCCCTAGGCCGCTTCCTAGACACAGACATTTCTAGAGGGGAAAAAGGCCTATATACCTTTGCCAGAATATGTGTAGAAATAGACATCAGCAAAGGTCTTTCGGACAAGATCAATCTCAAAATTGGAGACTTTCATTGGACTTAGAATTTGGATTATGAGAACACAGCTTTCCGTTGCCGCAACTGCCATCTCACAGGGCACCTTCAGAGCTCTTGTCCCTCGAAGCCCGACCCAAAAAAGAAAGTCAATCATAAGCAGAAATCCAAAAGCTGGAAGCCTCATGACCCTCCCCCCATGGATGATTTCGATTTCAGCTCGGATGAAGAGGAGGAGAATGAGGAAGAAATGGAGACCAAGACAACGCAGGATCTGCCCTCAGCTGACCCTGAGGATTTATCTATCCAGCCAATCTCCCAGAAAAGGAATCATGAATCCTCTACCTCAGATTCAGATAAGGAAATCTCTCAATCAACCCAGCTCAGTTTGCAAATCACGCTAGTTCAGCAGTGCCCTCCTGAATGGGTCAAAGTTGGTAAAAAGAAAGGAAAAAAATTCCGCATAGTTGATCCCTCCCATGTTGGGTGGAATCATATGCTTTGTTTGTTCTCTGGTTCTTCTAGTTACTTCCTGCTGTGTTCTTCTCTCTTCTCTTCGCTTCTAGGAGCCGAGGTGGATTGTCTATCCTTTCCGGCTGCCCATGTTCTTGTTTCTCTTGGCTCTGCCTGTTTCCAGGCTTGATTGTACTATATTTTTTCCTTTTTTAATAGATTTAGTCTTTATCCAGAAAAAAAAAAGGTTGTTAAATATAATTTAAAGAACTTTCTTCAATACTTTTCATTAATTTTGGAAGAATTTTACATAATCTTAATGTGGGGATTCTTCCCTAACTTTTTTTTTTCTATACATAAAAAAAGGAAATTATCTATAAGAATTTAACAAATATATTTGTGATATTTATTTTTAGTATATTCAAATGCATTTGTACAAATATAATATTGTGTAAATATCAAATTTGATGAAGTTTTATATATATGTGTGTGTGTTTGCAGTTTTAGTTGGCAATTTGGAATGCAATATAACAATATTTTCTTACCACTTTTTCAATATTCTCTCTCTATAATTGGGTAGAAATAGTTTTGGTTTGGAAGTATGCTTCTAGGATTTTGATTCCAACGTCCACATAGGTCATTAACACAATTGTATGGCTACTAAAAATGCTTTATTCGTCCATTCATGTATGTCTTCATTATTTTTTACTCTAATTTAACTAAGATTGAACAAGAGTATATACAATGTAGCTCTTGTTCAAATGTGACAGTTAGTTCATACCTTTCAAAGTTCAATAATTAAACTAAAAGGGAGGGAACGCTAGCTATGTGGCCTTGTCATTAACACTACTATATGGCTACTGAAAATGCTTTATTCACCCATTCATGTATGTCTTCATTATTTTTTACTCTAATTTAACTATACTTAAACTGAACAAGAGTATATACAATGTAGCTCTTGTTCAAATGTGACAGAACCTAAAGAAGCATAAGGTTCCTTCAACCTTTAGGCCTATAAATACCATCTAAAGCTCCCTAAGATCTGCTAAAGACCATGTGGACCCCAAAAATATGAAAGGTGTTTACATTATCCTTTGATCATGTGGGACTCCCTACATTGGTGTGACTGGTCGCACGATTAATCAATGGATCTGTGAGCATGTAGTTGACATCAATCCTGGAAGGACTCGCTCTTCTTCTTTGGTAGAACATGCAGAAAAATCTAGGCATTACATCTGCATTGAAGAGACCCACATCATTTCTAAGGTTAGTCATTTACATCATCGTAAATTCAGGGAGGCCCTCAAAATAAAAAAAGGGCAAATAATTTAAATAGAGATGATGGTTGAAATATTAGTAGAAATTGGGTCCCTATCCTGTCCTCCTAGTTTGTTTTTGTTTGTGGATTATTATTATTTTTAGGCTTTGATGTTCTATTTATGAATTGCTTTGTTTTTATTTCTATATAGGTATTTGCATTTAATGTTAACATTCTTTTGATCAGTTTTCCCATTTAAAAAAATAATTACCCTTCCTCTTTGATTGCTTTGGTTCGTTTTTAGTCTCCATTAACTATTATTTTTGGTATAGAATCTTGACTCATTAATCAGGTCTTGACTCCTCTTTATATTTTTGACTTTGTTATTTATCTTTGTTTGACTTTGATTGTTTGTTTCTTATTAATGTTTATGTTTTTTCAATCTTTCTTAATTAATAATTTATTTATCTTAATAACTATTATAAATTATAATATCATTATTCTTAAACTAGTTGTTATATTAGTCATTATAGGGAACACATATGAATAGGAATATCGGAGCGATGGTGAGAGGGTTTGAAACTTTGCAGGAAAATACCAGAGATCAGGTCAAGGTGTAGCATGGGGATCTGTATGCATGGCGTTAGGAGTCAGAAGGCAATGGACAGTTGGCCTGTACCTGTCACCAGGGCCAGGTGCATTGGGAATGAGGTCGATGGAAAACAGAGGTTTAGGGTGGTTGAAAGATGGAAAAGAGTTTTACTGCTTAGTTTAATCATATTTTCTTTTGCATTCAACAACACACGCCCACAGAAGGGACTGACAGTTATCGCAAACTGTGGAGCTAACAAGCAGTAGATAGGGAGGGAAACAATGGTCAACCAATGAGATTCTTTCAATTTGGACCCTGAGCCTAGATACATCCTATCGATGTGGGGTTTGGATGTCACTGAGTAGAACATCAAGAAGTTTATTCTTCCACATGGGCTTCCAGCCGAGAAGTGGAGAGGGTTGGGGGAAGGCTGGAGTCAGGGAAGCATTTTAAGGTTTTTGGAGGAAACTATGCGTTTCCAACGAAGATGCATGGGGAACTGACAAGGAACTAGAGGGGAGGCAGCAACAATAGCACTCTTTAGCAGTCTATGCAGTGGAGGTGGCGAGTGGAAAACATGTAAGTGCTTTAAACCCTAGTTTTTTTAAATCCAATGGTCTATTTTCGAGTGGGCTGGAAGATATCGTTATCAGTTGTGGGTATAAGGGTAAGGAGGGTTTGAAATTGTTATTGGTAGAGAATCTGGGGGCACTCGGAAGCGATAAAGGGGAAAGGTTTGTTATAGACATTTTTGGGCACTTCAACCCCAATCATAAATGTCCATAAACTAAGGGCTCCTAAGTCCCTAAGAGTGTTTCTTCACTGCCTAAAGGAACAAGGTCAGCTGATTAGATCATCTCCCAGAAGTTCTCCACTAAAAACTGCTCATAAATGGTCAAAACTGGACCATACTGAAAGCTCAGTGCAAAGGGTACGATGCATATCACCTTCCCAATGTACAAGGTGCGAAGCATACTGAATTGCTCCTCTGTAGGGTGCGATGGTTGGGAATGGAAAAATGGCAGGGACAAAATGTGAGGTGGAAGATCATGGAATCTTCCAAAAGCTTCCCCTCTGACACTTGCCTCTTTGTTTTCGACCAGCGATGAGTAAGAGATCATCATTCTCCAAGTGGAAGTAGGAACTATCAGAGAGAGGACACTAATCAAGATCCAGAAGATGACTCACCTCTCTGTAATCATCTATATATGGATCCCTCATCACAGAGATCCGGAGGCTGAAATTTTGTATCTTATAGAGAAGTGTTGTTGGTTTTCTGGTGCACATTCATAGTGTTGGGTGATCTAATCTTTGCTTGAGGTGAAGAAGGGCTTCCTAGCTAGAGGATGATGCTGGCTCAGAACATATGGTTGTAATCCTCTTGCTACTTTTTATCTTAATAAAGTTATTCTAGTTTTCTTCCATATTCTTGTGTACTTGTTTATATATGCATTTATATGGTTAACACACATCTGGTCCTGTGTTATTTATGAATACATATCTTTGTTTCTTTGATAGTAGTATGTTGTTGTGATTCCATAGGTTCTTTTTGAAACTAGGCAGACGAAGAAGAAGCAGCGAAGCTCTATCAAGAAGGAGAGGAAATCGAGTGCAAGACTAAGGTTGGTCTTCTTGGTTCCCCTCTTATCCATTTTCATAAAAGAAACGAAAGTAGACTTTACTTGTTTGTTTTTAAGATAGCCACCCATCTTAGTGGGAATAGCAGCATCCGAGTGGACACTATTCCCAATAACAAAATGGCGACTCCACTGGGGAGCGACTAGATTTTTTGTTAGCCTATATATCCTTTTTTCTTTTATAAACTTACAGACGGAGCCTGAAGTCAAGCCAGCTAGCCTTCGAACTACATTTTTTATACAAATGCAAAGTAGATCAATGCTACTTCAGTCTATCTCTAGGTTTTGTTTATGAATTAAACAATAGATTTGCAAACAATCTAATTGCTCTAAGTGGTGACTCTAGTAACCTCTTTAGATCACCCCTGTGTTTTCCATACACTAAACATTACTTACTTGGCCTAAATCCCTGAACTGAATTGCAAATTATGAGTGAAAACCTATTTAAAGTCTCGCACTGGTACCATTGCACCTTGCCTTCAAGGCAATCTGTATGCATCGCACTTCCCGAGTGTAGTAGGTTCGTTTCATACTGGCTTCACTATGTAACAGGTGTGATGGTTAGGGAGGGTTAATTTTATCCTCAGACTGTGGTTTTTTCTCACTTTTTTCAGTCTTGTTCAGGATTTTTGTTGTCTGTAGTTAGTGTATTTATGTGAAAACCCCCTTCTCTTGCATTATTCTGCCTCCTTAGTGCAAAGAACTGTAAGTGTTTTTTATGTATTGTGCGTCATTTCAGTTCTCTTTTGCAAAAAGTAGCATATTCGAACTGTTGTTTCTGGATATGAAAGTGTCGCAGCTGTCGTTTTCAGTTTTAGAAGACAATCCCATTGTTTATGATAGTCGATTATACAGTTACTATTACATAGGATTTGAATTAGTAGTTTTTAAAGTGTTGAAAAGCAATTTTCATTTCAAAATCGCAAAGTGTCTCTCCTACCTTCACTTCATTTTGAAAAAGAATTTTGTTGAGTACCGTCGCTTTAAAAGTAATTCAGATTTGCACATAGCTTTCTTATCATCATTCATACATTAAGAAGGCTGAAAAAAATACATGCATATGCATTTGCATTTCGACAACTTGGATTGATTTAGGACTGTGCATTTAGCGTGTTCTCTATTCTCTTTGTAGAAAGATTCTTAACTTCCTTTCCTTAGTAGCTAGGATTTTCATTACCAAAAGAAGATTAAATGTTTTTTTATCATCTTAGACTGCATTTTAGGAATTATATACACATCACACGGTGAACCTGAAAGGCAAATTGTTAAGAAAGATCAACTTAAAATAAATTTAATGAATCTAACAATGCTTTGGAACTTAACGCACAACATCTAGAGGTCTAGGCTAGAGACATATTTCGGTGTCGTAAAACCTGGTAACTGTTGTTTTTAGTGTTGGTTGGGTGATTCCTCCACTCTGAGACAGCAAGTGCCAGTACAGACCTGTGCTCCCACATACCGTCGAGTATATATTGGGAGACCACAATAGGATGCATCCTTTATCCTTAGGAAGCCGTGTCTGCTGCCCTATCAATCGCAAGGCACTAAACACAACATTTGGGAAGATTGATTATTGTACCATAAAAATTATTCTGCAGTTTTGCGATTGGTTTGGTAATCCTCTGCCTAGATCTCCAGAGAAGTCCATTTTTCTCCTTTTCAGACTCCTTAAAGGAAAAGGTCCTCTGAGTGCTTGTCACTTCAGGCTCAATAAAAATCGAACGCGACTAGAGTCATCTCTTGTTTTTCTCGTCTCTTTAAAATTGAAAAAACAAGTTGTGTCAAAGCGTCTAAAATTCATTTAATTCGAAAAACATTTTTTCCCTTTTTATTTTGAGTTGATCAAGTAATCCGCAATCATGGAAGAAAGTAAACCTCGTCGTTGACGGAGATTTACGAGTCAACCGTTGTTGACTCCGAAAGCGAAACCATTCCGAACGAAGTGAACTCGTTTAACTAGATCAAAGTCCCCTAGGTTGGTTGGAGCAAGCACTCCAACATCCTTAGAGACTCCGGCTACTCCGAACATTTCTGGTATCCCTGCCTCTATAGAAGAAATTCTGCAACAGCAAAAGGACATTACAACTGATCCTAGTGTGATGGTTAACACTTCTATTTCTGAACTGGCTCCATCTATAGCCGATTCAGGAGGTGTTACTCCCCAACTGTCTGCTGCTGCAGAACTTACATCTTCTTCGGCACCAGAAATATTTTACGGACCTGACGGTCTGCCTCTTCCTTCTAGATTGATTGCCATAGAAGAGATTGTGGAAGATCCTCCATCTAGCACTCTAACGCAACTTGGAGCTAGGATAGCCCTGTATCCTTCTTCATTAGAAAATATTCACCCGCCCTCAGAAGTTCCTGAAGAATCGCTGAGGAATATTTTGGATAGGATTAATATGTCTGAACAACTGTCAACATCAAGAATTGTGTTACCCGACACAGCAATAGCAGAAGCTCCTTCTGCTATTCCAACAATGTTCGTCGGCGTTCCATCTGTCCCAACCAGCTTTCAATCATTGGATGGAGTCCATCCAGGGGCTATTTCGATAGTATGGACTGTTCCTGTTTGTTCGTCCGGAATTATATCTGGAATCTCTTACGTTGAGTCTCAACAAATTGATCCGTCACAAGGTCAATTTGAGAAAACTAGTCCCTAAAGGAAAATCATTCCATTGAGTACTAGATTACAGTCATATGGAGGGTCGTATACCCTTTCATTGTCTTCCTCGGAAAGACAACCATGCGTGAGTTCACAACAAAATTTGGGTTATGCTGGAATCACAACTAGCAGTTGGGTGCCAATCCTGTCTCAACAACCAAGAGTTGTATGCTCAATACAACAAAGTTTACCTATGACAAATATCCCCACTACATCAGCTATTGTGGCAGTATCCAAGTACAAGCGTCACTAGTTGTATGCGAACCTCAAGTTTCACAGGTTGTAATGCAACAATCTCTTGTACCTCCAACACAACCGCAATCGCCAACTAGTGGAATAGCACAGGTTCAAACGGGGAACACCAATTGCTATATTGGTCAAACAGACAGTACTAGACAACAGTCCATGGCTTCACAACGATGGCTGGTGTAATACCAACAACCGCAATTCCAGCAGGCTTACCAAGGATATGAGCAACAAGTATTTGCAAGTAATGGGCAGCCGTATCAACCATATCATAATGGTTATGCACATCAACCTTACCAAAGTTACCAACATCAAATGCATTATGCTGGTATGCAAATAACGACTACTCAAACAATTTCGTCTTATCCTGGGTATGCTCAACCAAGCCTAAATCAATAGTTGCCTTTCGTGGCAACTTTAGAGTTACCGGATCTGAGTCGACTAACAAATGATCCTATTGCCTACGCCCCTTGTTGGCCAACGATTCCGCATAAACTTCCATCAGATATTCCTAAATTTAATGGGAATCCGGGCGAAGACCCATCAAATCATGTGATGACCTTTCATTTATGTTGTTCATCAAACACTCTCAATGATGATTCGATTCAGTTTCGCCTCTTTTAGCACACGTTAATTAGTCCGGAAACAAAGTGGTATATTGAACTACCTAGAGCTTCGTTTGAAAACTTCAGTACCCTAGCCACAACCTTTTTAACCCATTTTTAGTTACCTATAAGGTATGAAACAAGAACTGAGCTACTTACCAATTTCAAGCAAACGACAGCCACTCACATATCCGATCATATTCATGAGTGGTGACATCGTCGTAGAATGGTAAAAACATATGTTCTTGATTAGCTATTGGCTGAATGGTTTTTTAAGTCGCTATTACTCGCTATTACAGAAGATGTGGCAAAGGGAGGAGTCGTCACTGAAGAGCAAGTTATTGCTCATGCACAATATCTAGACTTGATCTATACTCATTCTGGCACGCTCTACAATAAAATCCCTGATGCCCCTAGACCAAAATTTTCTATTCCTCCACCTCCTAAATCAAACAAAGAATCTCATGTCGGCGATGGTGTGATAGGTACGACAAGCACTAAAACCGCAAAGGCTACATCGAAAAAGGCCCGCACGGTTTCGAGTCAAAATGAAAATGGGGAACTTCTAGCCTTGGAAGTAAACGCCATGTCAACAGACAAAGGCAAAGAACCCAAGCAACCAGGAGGCAAGAAGAAAAAGCAAGGGAAGAAGAAAAACCAGGAGGAAACATCTCCTAAAAAATCTTCTGCAAACCCTTCTAGGAATGGGAAACCAAAAAATCCATGCAGTATATGTGATGAGGATCACTGGACTAGAGAGTGTCCATATAAAGAAGAACTTAGAAAATTCTTCAAAAGTTCAAAATCCTCGGCTGTACTAACTGATCCATTTCCAAACCCAGGAACAAATCTGGTTGCTAGCGAAAATTCTTCCCCGTCCCAAGTGCTAAGGTTTTCAGTTTCAAAGCAACTGAATGATGCTCTGATATCGACAAGGAGTAAAGATTACGAGAATCCACAGATTTTGAACAACAAGGATAATGATCAACCTAGTAGTTCAACAATAACTTCGACCAAAGTTGTGCCACCCATAATTCCTGAATTAACAATAAAACTACCAATGGGAGTAGTACAAAAATTGACATTTAATCCTCGTTCCTGAGCAGTACAACACTATAATATAGTGGAGGATTTAGCCAATTGCCATCCGCGATGTCAACTCTTGAGGTACTGCAAAATTGCCCCTACCAAAAGCAGGCTTTATTATCATCAATAGGTGGGATTGACCCAATGGATTCCAATCTTGTATCTTTTAATCATAAAGGATACGACCCTCAGTTACCAACTGGCTTTCCTCATTCAAGTGAAAGCCCTCAACAAAACTGTTCATAGATAAATTATTGATGAGGGGGCATCCACATGTATCATGTCGATGAGTTGCTGGAAAACTCTAGGGTCTCCGTCCTTGTCATGATCATCAATGACATTGAAGGCATTTGATGGACGAACATGCACCCCATATGGGATACTAAGTAACTTGCAAGTCGAACTAGGGGGAAAAACAATAGAAATCGATGTTGAAGTCATTGACGGAAATCTTGATTACAACATCCTACTAGGAAGACCTTGGATATATGCCATGGCAGCCGTTGTGTCGACCTACTTTAGGAAAATTGCATTTCCTTCCCAAGGAGGAATTACAATCATCGACAAACAAACTTTTCTCCCCAATAGTTCACAAGTTACGGGAAGCATTCTGATGATCCATGGAAGCCCTAGCATGCTTCATAATATCGAAGTAGGCCTACTAAAAGACCCTATGTTAATGGGAACTTTTACCCTACCACCTCCTACAAATTTGGCGGAAGTGGTTAATGTAGGAACCTACAATATGATATCTTCCATTCAAAAGATGTCAGGAAATGTTGTTAAAATGGATCATTCACAAGTTTTTCCTCTAACCCCACTGGAAATATTATAGCAATCAACGTTTTCAGCATGGGAGGCAAACCCACATCAATGCTCATCGAGCATTTGGATAGATAGGTCTAAGGAATATGACACCCCTTCAGATCCTTGGTCGCAAGTACACTCTACAAATGAAGGGATCATTCAATCGATGATGATTGATGGGGCACCATGAGAAGATTACCACCATCATTCCCATCTTCTGAACTGGAAAGAAGATAATTTCGGTGACCTACACCATCCTTCAGTATTTGACTTTCTGACAAATACTATAAATATGATGGATTCCGAGAGAAACCTATCCAATATCGAAGAGACTAATGCCATAAATATCTCAACCAAAATAGATGTTGTAGAGAATATTCATGTTGGCAAATCTTGTTCTTCTTCAGAACCGAAAATATATAGCACTCTCTTTCGCGAGTTTAGAGATGTCTTTGCTTGGTCATATGATGAAATGCCAGGTATTGACTCGAGCATAGTTGAACACGAAATTAAGATGTATCCAGATGTCAAACCGGTATGACAACGGCTAAGGCAGGTGCACCCCAAGAAAGTCATTGCCATAAAGGCGGAAGTTGAAAAACTCCTCCATGTTGGTTTCATTTACCCTTTTCCTCTAACCGATTGGGTATCAAATATTGTTCCTGTGATGAAAAATCAAGGAACGATTAGAGTGTGCGTCGATTACAAGGATGTAAATCAAGCTTATCCAAAAGACAACTACCCTACACCCTTTATTGACCAGATAATTGATGAATGCATTGGATGAAAAATATTTTCATTTATGGATGGTTTTTCCGAGTATAATCAAATAAATATCCGCCCACAGGACCAGTCAAAGACTGCATTCATTTGTCCGTGGGGCACATTCACATATCGCAAGCTACCTTTTGGTTTGAAGAACGCAGGGGCAAATTTTCAGAGAGTAATGAACTATTCTTTCCATGACATCAAAAAAATTGTTCAACATTATCTCGATGATCTCCTAGCTCATTCACGAAAGCATACCGATCATCTGCGCCATTTGAGAGCGATATTTCTACGTTTCCAACACTACAAGATATGACTAAATCCGCACAAATGTGTGTTTTGTGTTAGTTCTGGTCATTTACTTGGCTTCGTAGTCTCAAAGGATGGAATTCATTTTGACCCTTGCAAGGTTTAGGAAATCACCGATTTGCCTCCACCTTCAAACTTGCTTCAGATTCAAAAACTCGAAGGGAAAGCAAATTTCCACAGGAGGTTCATTACAAATTACGCTGAACTAGCTAAAGGTTATACTTGTCTATTGAAAAAGGAAGTACCCTTCGTTTGGTACCAGGCTGCGCAAGCCTCCTTTGATGCTTTAAAGAAATCTCTAATACAAGCATCATTAATGTATGCTCTTGATTATCAAAAAGACTTTAACCTGTATCTGGCTGCAGCAGATACGACCATAGCAATGGTTTTAGTTCAAGAAGACAATGGAATTGAACATCCTATATATTATTTAAGCTGAAACTTAAATGATACGGAAGTGAAATACTCCTACGTTGAAAAGCTTTCCCTCACAACTGTTCAAGCAATACATATATTTCGACACTACATCCTCTTCAGGAAAACTACCATTTTATCAGATTACAACCCCATGACTTATATATTGTTGCGACAGTTGCTAGGGGGAAAATATTCAAAATGGATAACAATTCTACAAGATTTTGATTTGGAATTAAAAAAAAAACAAATAAAAGAAAGCCCTGGTATTCACAGAGTTACTATGCAATCTCCCATCGTCGTCCAACGATGCAACATCTAAAGAAGAAATCATGGATGAAAATTTGTTTTTGATATCTTCAAGCGATCTGTGGTACAGAGATATAATCATTTATCTCCAGCCACAAACATATAGGTCTAATACCTCACGCTCCGAACAATTATGTATTCGATACCAAGCAAAAGACTACGTGATCGTCGGTGATACTCTTTATCGTCGTGGTATCGATACAGTTCTGCGGAGCTGCCTCACCTACGAGGAGGCCAAAAAAGTCCTGAATGACTGTCATTCAGGCACATGTGGGGGGCATCAATCTGGTTATGCTATGGCACAAAAAATTTTGTGAGCATGATACTTCTGGCCAACAATGTTCAAAGATTGCATAACCATAGTTAGAAGTTGCCATGCTTGCCAAATTTTCGATAGCGAAACCAGAAAACCACCCACACCGCTGCAACCCGTAGTAGTTGTTGGGCCATTCGCCAAATGGGGCATAGATTTCATGACATGTAACCCCACCTCGGTCGGGGCACATGGGTACATAATAGTCGTGGTAGACTATTTTACCAAATGGGCTGAGGCGATGCCTACATTAAACAACAGTGGCGAAACGGCTGCCCTTTTCATTTTTAATCACGTAGTCTCTAGATTCAGCGTTCCATAGGCCATAGTCATAGATCATGGATCACATTTTCACAATCACATGATGGTAGACTTGGCTGCCAAATTAGGACTGTCTCACGACAGCTCTACTACGTACTATCCGCAAGCTAACGACAAGTTGAGGCAATCAACAAAGTCCTAAAACGCATGCTGCAAAGGATGATCAGAGTCTGCAAACATGATTGGCATCTAATCATGTACTCGGCCTTGTGGGCATACTGGACATCGGTAAGAAATGCAACCAAGTTCACACCTTTTCAACTTGTGTACGGTCTGGAAGCAATATTACCAGTTCAATGTGAAATCTCGTCCCTCAAACTCGCAGTCGACCTTCTCCCTGGAACCTCAGAAGAAGAGGCTCATTTCTTGAAACTAATCCAATTCGATGAAACCCATCGTGATGCAGCTTCGACTAATGAAGCTCATAAGAAACGAACCAAAGCACAGTTCAACAAGAATGTCAAACCTCACGTCTTCTCAGAAGGTGACCTGGTCTTACTTTATGACTAGGAATCAGATAAATTGGGAGCAGGGAAATTCAAATAATTATGGATGGGTCCCTATATTGTTAAATGAGTATTAGAAAAAGGAGCCTACGAGTTGATGGACTATGATGGGATTCCACTGGCGCAACCTCGCAACGAGTTGTACCTCAAGCGTTACTATGCTTGATTTCGCATAGTAATCCTCATGCTTTTGTTACATTTTTGTTTTCGCCAAGAGAATTTAGTTTGGTTAAGTAATCCACTTTTTGCATTCGTTGCAGATGTCAAACCTACTGGAATCATTCGTTGGATATGCCAATGGAGCAAGTCGTAGTTCGCGGAACCTATCTTCTGCGGCATGGGCCATTTTCAATCCCAACAGCGAGTTAGTAAGTTTCAGAGGAGTGTGTATTGGTCGGTCTACAAACAATATCCATGAGTATAGTGCATCGATAGAACTCCTTTCTGATGCCATCACACATGGCATATGTTGACTTGTCATCAGGCTAGACTCACAGCTCATCATTCTACAACTCACCGACATCTATTCGATATGAAATCCAGCTATTTATCGCATGTTCCTAAGGGTCAAAATTTTGGAAATAAAGTTCGATTTCATCCAATATCAACATATTTCCAGAATTTTAAACACATTAACAAACTCATTGGAAAATTATGTGTTAGATAGACATTTGCGACATTTATAAAAAGAAGCATCACATCAATATATGCAGCAGGATCATGTAACTTAACCAAAATAAAGCTTCGAAAATCAAAAATATATTTCATAACTGTTTATAGTCTATACATAATGTTCTGTAACCAAGACAAAATTGGTCAAATGACCCAAAACTCAAAATCCTAGGGGGCACCCTAGTCTAATGATGCGGGTGATAACAAGTCACCGTCTGTGCAATCATGCGTAAAGGCCTAGTCCATCAACTCGACACTCCAGTAGTATGTCGCTGTAACTGCAAAGGCAGCTCATCAGTCCTCACATTTGGGATACCAAGGGTAAGACCCTTGATTTAGTCCTGTAGTGCTGAAAGAGTCTCAACCACATCAAGGTCGTGAACAATGGCCCTCCCAATAGCCTCTCCTGTTGGAGCGGCCACTGGGTCTCTGCAGCATACTGCCGGTCGAACTGGTCCAATGTTTGCATGAGCACATGATTTTTGATTAGTCTTGATAAAAAAACATAAGAACATTATAAAGAACAATGAACAGAGATATGGTCAGAAGAATTACCCATGGCACGCCACTGCTTGCCAACCGGCAGCACCAAGTCCGGATCACCTCAGAAATCCATACTAGCATATGGGAACCTGGCATAAACCATCTCCTGATGATCGAACCACTCGAAGAAGGTCTCAGAAAAAGAAATAGGGGCTGGCCAGCGTGCCGAGACATGAGATCAACCCATCTCTGCATCCGTGGTTCAGTCGGTGGAGGTAGGCCAAGTGAAATGTACTGCAGCTGCATCAGTGGGATTCTCTCCAAGGCGAAAGTAGTCAAAATAGAACCATAACCAAAGTTCTTGGATCTTCCGCTTTTCACCTTGGTCAATTGTTCTTTCATCACAGAGAGTACTACATCACACCAATTGAACACCTTCGGTTCAAAGCATTCCAAAGCATATTGATCTTGCCGTCCATACTCGGCTGAGATCCCTCTCTGTAATGCTGGCGAATGTACTCCCTCATGGACTCACCCCCATGGGTGGAACCTGATAATGAGAGAGGGGAACCATGCCTCGATAAACCAGTCAGAAAATAGATGTCCACAACTGCCAAGGGGATCGATTTGCCCCTAATCTGGAATACCTGGTTGATGGGATCCCAGGCATTGAGGAAATATTGCAACAAACTGATTTGTTGCCTCATGCTAGAGATACGGAAAAACTTCAACAAGCCACAGTTCCGCAATGCAGCTACTGTGCCCGGATCATGTAAAGCAACAACATCCTCTTCTTCATGCTCACGTTCTCACCATGTAACGACCATTTTGCTCTGATGAATCTCTAAAAAACAAACAAGAGAAGAGTCAGGATCTTCATTTGGTAAAAAACAGGCAAAACTCCATGAGGAAACTATGCAAAAAATTTCCTCCCTACGGCCATCACACCCCAGTAAGTGTACTAGGAGCGATGCATACTAACTAGTTAGTGGGAAGATCAATATGCATCGCACCTTTCGATTAAGGAAGGGTGCGATGATCCCATGGTGAGTTCTTCAAACCCCAAAGGCTAAAAAAAACAAGGAAACAAACTCTGAATCCAAAATGAAAGGCATGCAATTGAAGAGCACAAGTTTAGCTCCTACCAGGTCCAAACGACGTCGAGAATCATCCACAGAATCTCTCAGAATCCGCTAGTGAAAATCAGGGGGGAAAAGCACCTCCAGAGCTCGAACAAACCAAATTCAAATGAAATGGTAAAATGAGAGGTAAAAGTCACTTTTAATTTACCATGCACGTAATTCAAGTAAAATACTAGTGTTTTTAACTCATTTATCAAGCATATGTTTTCATTTCTAATCGGTTTGATGAAGCAAATGAACAGGTAGTACAATCTTTGAAAGAATAAAATGCTAATGGTGAATCAAAGATTCGATGACCATCATCACGAGCAATGTTACCGCAGGGTTCAAGCTCGTTAAAAAATAAACCCTCCATGAGCAGTTTTGGTGCAGAGTTCAAGCTCGTTAAAAAATAAACATAAGTCATGAGCAAATGTTTCCCCCAGCGTTTAAGCTCATTAAAAAATGAATCAGTAAATAACCATTGTGAATACCTTATCTCCAGCTTTTGAGCCTTGGTCGTGTTCTCGCCATCACCTCCACTCTGTTTTAGCCAATCATTCATCCCCATATGATTGTTTACCCCTTCGAGGAACATCTGTGAAGAGTGATTCTATTAGCCATCCTTGTGACACTGCCGTGATTGGAAAATTCCAAATCTTACATGGAATCAGCTGCTACCCAAAACCTCACTCGTTCCTCGAAAACAAATCTGCTTTAAGCTCTTTTCAACTGACTCGGAAAATATGAAAAGATTGCCGAGCAATTGGCCTTTCCGGCTCATTAAAGTCATCGGAAGTGCTATCCCTCCTCTAGATTTTAATCTTTTTGACCCGAGGGATTATTACACAAAAATATCAAGCGCTTGTCTTGTTCGGCTCGTTAAAACTATCGAAAATTCATTCCTTTTGTATTATTTTACGCTTTTTCAGACTTAAGGGATTATATGACGAAAAAGAATCGTTGGAGTCTCCTTTCTGTTTCTTTCAGACTCTCTAAAATTGAAAGGGACAGAGTTATCTTTGTCATTAAACTCGTTAAAACCGAATAGTGACAAACTCGTCCAAATGGACGAGAACAAGTTTCACTGTCACTAGGCTCTCTAAAATATAGTGACAGGTTCACTCGAAGGGCCGACTATAGAACAAGCATATGTTATCCTCCTCAAGCTTAACAAAAATAAAGAGGTACTGGTCAGCAATGACTGGGGAAAATTGGGAAGAAAACTTGAAGAAACTTTATTGGTAGCAAGTTTCTCTTGAACATGACACTTTTCTTCTGCATCCATGTCAGGTTAGGTTGTTCCGTTCACTGGTCATAACCATTGGTCCATCACGCCATCCATCTTTGGGGTTAACTCTACCAATCCATCGTCAGTGTCGTCGAAATGTTCAAGAGAAGTCATTCATTCAGACAATTCACCTGTGTCTCACCCACTGCAATACATTCATGCTCCATTCCTTCATGACCGCCACCCTAAACCCTGTATCGTCAGATTGTTTTCACCTCCAAAATCATTTGCTTTGTTCCGTGTCGTTGATGTGGGATTCATTAAGGCCCTCCTATGATGGGTCGCTTCTTGTCGACATTAGCTCATTATCTAAGAAGTTGACTTAGGAACAACCCTCTCAGTACTTTGAAGCTTGCATGCCTCAATGGCAAGTTTCTCACTTTCAGTGATAGGTTTACATCAATGGCCTTCGACCGAGAGATTTTACATGGTTTTCAATGCTAAGTCCTTTTTCACACCACGTGAATTGTACTGTAGTACCTTGAGGTGTCATTTCCATTATTGGTGATTCCTCTCACGCCTGTTAACAGCTTACATCATTGGCTGGTAATTAGGTGATGTCTTTCCATGTTCGACTCCAGAACATTTTTCACATGGATCGACTTGTACTCCGAGTGAAGATTGAACGAGTTTTGAAGAACCCAGCGCTAGTTTCATCCATCCGGGCTGCGATATATTTAGGAATATAAAGACATCAAGTGTACATCATTTCCGAACAGATGATCATCCAAATCAAAGGATGATGAGTCCATATCATCAGTCTGTCACACAGACGATTGTCTATCCTATG
>APFE030970373.1:202307-231748 GCA_000404065.3 Pinus taeda
CATTGGTTAAAACCCTTGATGTGACTATTTTTACAAGCTTTAAATTTGAATTTTAAAACATAAAAAATCAATTATAAAATAAAAATTTAAAAGTAATGGACACCTATACGATTATTACTACAATTGTACCATTAATCCTTACTACATGTGTACCACATATCTTGTTAATTTTACTTTTAATAAAATAATTGTTTAAATAATAATTGTTGCTTAATGATCCAGTAAAATAAATCAATAAATAAATAAATAAAGGTCTAGATGTGACCCCTGCATGGACTTCTGAGGTCTGTCAAGTTTTATTTTTATCCATGCCGTAGGCAGTGGATAAACCAATGGATATTAGGTTGAATTTAAATTAGTTCCACACTTGACTAAAAATTAAATTATTTTCTCTAAAGTTAACATGGCAAAGCAATTCAAATTATTTTTAAAAGTATTTTATTTTTATTATCATAGATTGGCTTGGTTGTGATCTTATTTCTCTTATTATAATGTGTACTCTTCTCACACATGCACGATGGACTGATGAACAGCCTGACCACTTTGTACTCTACAACGCATTGCCATTGACATAACAGTAAAATTGATTTAATGGTTAATGGTTTTGAGTTAACATGCTTTGTACAACAGATTTAAACCATCACATCATCGTATAGATAGTATCAAGACTTTCTCCATGTAGATTCTCTAATTTTATGATGCGAGAAATGTTGAACAAACTTAGATACAAAAGCAACCCAATAAAATACAACACATCATTCACTGTACAAATCTATTAAGGCAATGTAAGATTTATCTTACATACAAGATGTTCAAACAACAATATTCACAATTAAATGAACACTAATACCACTACTCTTTCGGAGTATTAAGTTCACATTATGTTGCCACCTACTCATTTGAATCAGTAAAACAACTAGTTCACCAATGTATTCAAAATTTCCCATTATCGCTAAACCCACAGTACCCAGCAGAAAGATGAATCGACACGATTTCTTGGTGGGAATAATTGGTTCACATTGGTGTCCCATTACTGACGAACTTCCAAAGGGATTTACCTTAACGCCACTAATATTTTCTTGTCTATTCACTTTGAAAATAAAATTAGCAAGTGGGCAAAAGAAAGAGATAAGTGTTCTAAAGGGAAAGAACATTTTTGACCTAAACATTCCATAGTTGATCATTGTATAACTTTAAGGCACATCTCCTAAAAAGTTTGGGAGAAAAACAAAGAAGTATTTTGTTTCTTTGTTGATTTCTTAAAAGCATTTGAGACAGTTCCTAGTGATAAGCTTTGGCACATAATGGAGGAACTTGGGGTTCCTAAACATTTGAGAGCAGTTGTGCATAGGTTGTATGAAGAAGTGAAAGTCGAAATTAGAACTTCAGCGGGCATTTTTGAAAGTTTTAGAAGCGATATCGGGATCAAGCAAGGTTGCCCACTCTCTCCTACCCTTTTTGGTTTATATATTGACAAGCTTGAGGAGTGGTTAAATTTGCAAGGGGGTGATGGTATCTATTTTGAAAGTTTGTTATAAGGCTTCTTTTGTATACATATGACCTTATTTTGATTGCTAAATCAGCTCTTGATTTTTGTACAAGTGTGGGGATGCAAGTCAATATCAACAAAATGAAAGTAGTGGTTTTCTCTAAAAAAAGGAAACATAACTAGCATAAGTTCTACTTTGAAGGCAACATTCTGGAAGAATTTAAGGATTACAAATACCTCGGATTTGACTTCAATAAAAATCTAAGTTGGGATGGTTGTAGAAAGAAAAGAACTTTGGGGGGTTGGAAAGCATTTTATGATTTTCAAAATAGGTGTAGAGAAGCAGAGTTATGGGATTGGAAAACCACTTAAACTATTTTTCGGCTTCTAGTGATTCTGATGATTATCTATGGTTGTGAACTATGGGCTAGCTAAACATCTGACACGCAGTGGAGACAAATTGAAAAAATTCAAAAGTGTTTGATTACAAACAAATTCAAGAATAAAAGTGCAGTTCTGTATCCTCTCGTGTTAAGTGAAATAAGGGTTGCTCCTATTGAAGAAATTGTTATGGTGTGAGTCATAAGGTATTTTAAAAAAAATTGAGCAAATGGAAGAGGGTAGATGGCTTAAGGTTGTCTTTAATGACAAATTGTGCAACAGATGAAAAAAAAAAACAAAAAACAAAAAAAAATGCAGCAAAATAACAAATGGTTTAGTAAATGGTGTATTTTCTTGAACACGTGTCCCATAAATAGTAAAGAGATAAAAGATTTTTTTATGGATAAGTTCCACAAGCATACATGGGATAAGGAGCTAGGAAGAAAGAAAAAGTACTATATTGAAGTGTTTAATCCCACTCATAATCATAAACCAAAAGCACACATAGAGGACAATATCTCTTGGAGTGCCAAAATTCTTATTGCTCAGTTAAGGACTAACTCTCATCAACTCCATTGTGAAATAGGGCATTGGAAAACTCCAAAAGAAGTGTGGGAGGAAAGAGTACGCGTCTTTTGTTCTTCCGGAAAAGTGGAAACATAAAAGCATTTCATTTTAGAACATGAGGCCTTCAAAGACAACATAGAAAGTTATGCAGATATGCTAGTAGCTAGCTCTTGGGATAATCTATTTAGGGAGGGGTTTGTCGAGAAGTTGGGAGCATTTATTGGGAAGCTTCACAGAAAAAGGGTTGAACACATCAAGCAGATGAAGAAGCAATATGTCCCATAGGCTATCTTTAGCCTCATGGAAGTTAAAATAATTTCTTTCTTTCATTCTTCTTTCTTCTTTCTTACTTTACTTCATAAATTCAATGTATCCAAAGTAGGTGGATAATGTATTAAACTTTGATTTTATTTATTTTTAAATAATGATATAATTAAAATTTCATTAATATAATTGTTTTAATTTATATTTTATAAATAATAATTAGAAAATAATAATCCACTATTTTCAATATAATTATGGTAATTTAATTCAATAAATTATCAAATAAAATTAGTTAAGCATAATTTAATAAATTTTTCATAGTTGAAAACAAAATTAAAAATTTTGTCTTTTTAAAATAATACTTTAAACCATTTTTAG
This sequence comes from Pinus taeda, assembly GCA_000404065.3. NCBI lineage: Eukaryota > Viridiplantae > Streptophyta > Pinopsida > Pinales > Pinaceae > Pinus > Pinus taeda. Next base: position 205,387 of record APFE030970373.1, read on the forward strand.
TTAATTTAAACTACAACTTATATATTAATATTTTTTTCAATAAGAACTATAATGGTTAAATATAATTTAAAAGAACTTTTCTTGATAAATTATTATATAGGAAATATATATGAATTTTCATTATTTTTGGAAGAACCTTACATAATCTTAATGTTGAAGATTCTTTCCCTAACATTTTTTTCAAAAAAAAAAAAAATATAATAAGAATTTAACAAAATATATTTGTGATATATCTTTAGTATATTTCAAATGCTTTCATACAAATATAATATATGTTGTAACAAATCGAAATTTTGATGGAGAAGAGATATATATATATATATATATATATTATATATAATATTTATATATATATATATAATATATAATATATATATATAGATATATAGATATATATATATATATATAGATATATGTATATGTACATGTACATGTACATGTAGTTTTAGTTGGCAATTTGGAATGCCATATAGCAATATTTTTATACCACTTTTTCAATATTCTCTCACTATAATTGGGTAGAAACATTTTTTGATTTGGAAGTATGGTTGTAGGATTTTGATTCCAATGTCCACATAGGTCATTAACACTACTGTATGGCTATTGAAAACACTTTATTCATACACTTATGTATGTCTTCATTATTTTTTACTTTATTTTAACTATATTTAAACTGAACAAGAGTATATACAATGTAGCTCTTGTTCAAATGTGACAGTGAGTTCATACCTTTGAAAGTTCAATAATTAAACTAAACGGGAGGGAACACTAGTTATGTGGCCTTGTTATTAACACTATTGTATGGCTACTGAAAACACTTTATTCATCCATTCATGTATGTCTTCATTGTTTTTTACTCTAATTTAACTATACTTAAATTGAACAAGAGTATATACAGTGTAGCTCTTGTTCAAATGTGACAGTTAGTTCATACCTTTCAAAGTCCAATAATTAAACTAAACAGAAGGGAATGCTAGCTATGTGGCCTTGTCATTAACACCACTATATGGCTACTGAAAATGCTTTATTCATCCCTTCATGTATGTCTTCATTATTTTTTACTCTAATTTAATTGTACTTAAACTGAACAAGAGTATATACAATGTAGCTCTTGTTCAAATTTCATAGTTAATTCATACCTTTCAAAGTTCAATAATTAAACTAAATGGGAAAGAATGCTTACTATGTAGCCTTGTTTACTTACAAGGTTCGCGAAATTTTTTTTTGGTAGTAAAAGTAAACAGATTTATTTGATACAAAACATGCAGGTTTATGACAATTTCTCTTTTTATTAGGAATGGAGAATATTTAATGAAACAAGAGGTCATAGTTCTTACAAATCTAGTATGAAATAGGCCACATTATTCCAGTAGGTAGTTGTTACTTTTATTAATCACCAAGGGTACAAAATATTCGTTACCATTTAACTAGTGATATAGTTCATTAATGATTCTCAGTATTTATTACGTTCATTTTTATTATTTATTGGTATTAATTTGTTTTTCCAAAGAAAAAGCGATCTTTTTATTAAGAGAATAAAAAGATACATTGCATATGCATAGCATTCCAATTTTACCAATTGCTTAACAAAGCAATCAAAAAGCGAAAAAAACTCCTTCTGACATGAACCGCATACAAGCAGTGCAGTAATGCTGAAGGTCACAGCTGCAAACATACAGCCAAGTCGAAAATACCACCTCGACCGAGGATAAACGTCAAACAGATACATGAGGTATCATGACAAAAAAACGAGTCTTTGGGTCTCCTCAATAGAGAGGAAAAAACAACCCACAAAAAATATATGTTTGAGATGTAACAGGTTTTTTTTAAAGAGCATAAAACTGAGATAATAAGTTTATACATATGGAAAAAGGAAATAACCAAAAACATCAGCTAAAAGATTATAAATAAGGCGGCACATCTGAAGCATGGATCTGGCCATGGCAGTCTTCCACTATATTCCAGCCTCCCAAAGCTTGCTGTAGACCTTCCTTAGAAAGCCGGTCTGCGTCATCGTTGCTGTCCCTGTAGATATGACATATGGAGAAGGAGTTAAATGATGACTTTAAAACCTGAAGTTCTTCCAGCATGGGTTTCAATATTTGATTTTTGCAAGAACTTTTTCCGTTAACCCAGTTTATGACATTGAGGGAGTCTCCAAAGATCTGAATAGTGAAAGTGTTCCTTTGAATAAGCCAACATAGAAGCAGTCTCAGGGCAGATAGCTCGGTGAAGTTATTTGTTCCGGAACCCAAACCAACTGATGCTTTGAGGGAATGATTTGCGTTTAGATGAATTACAATTCCTGCACCAGCTATGTTGTTTTGGGAAGCTCCATCAAAGAACGCCCAAGGGATACCATCTTTGATTTGAACCATCTTATTCTGGATTTGAGGCCTTTTTTCTTCTGGCTCTGGGATGGAGGAGAAGATAGATACAGCTTGGATGGCTATGACGGAAGGCTGTGTTCCCTGATCTTTGAAAATGGCTCTGTTCCAAGCAAGCTAGACTCCCCAACAAATTATGGGTGGAAGGTTTCTCAGATTCCCATTCGGATAATGATGCCACCAGTTTGACCATGCCTCATCCAGATTCCTATTGCCCCACTGAAAATTTTTGCTCAAAAGTTTTTCAACCTCTCTCCAGATTTTCGCTGTTTCTAAGCAATGAATAAACAGATGATTTATTGATTCCTCATCTTGTTTACAAAGGACACAATGCCCAGGACCATACATGAATCTAGTCTGGAGAATATCCCAGGAGGGAATTTTCTTTTTGAGGAGGCACCAGAGAAAGAGTCTAGCCTTAGCTGGGCATTTGAGCTTCCAAATCTGTTTTGCCCACCACTCTGGTTCCCCCCACCCTTTCCTGGATTGAATGAACTTGTAACCGTCTTTGGGGGAATAGTCGCCAGTTTCTCCATGAGCCCATATCAGGCTATCCGGACTGTCTTTTAATCTTACATTGGAACGAGTGAGTTCTTGAGTGAAAAAGGACCATTCATTCCACCACCTCTGATCCAGTTGTAGATCCTCTCCGTCTTTCCAAGCTTGACTCCAAATACTTGAGTAACCCACCTTTTCCACCTGGTCTAGAGTGTAAATGTTTTTGTCTTCTAGATGCCCAATTAATCTGGGAGATAGGGCATAGTTTCCATTGCAGCCGATCCACGGATCTTTCCCAATCTTCAAATTTCTCCCATTCCCAATCTTCCAAGCCAAACCTTGTTCTATGACCTTGAAGGAATCCACAGTGGCCTTCCAAATCACAGATGCATGCTTCTTGCTCTTAACCGGGTTCCTAATCCAATCTTCTAGAGGGACCGGGTCAATATATTTTCTTTTTAAAACTCTGGTCCAAAGGTTATCCATCTTAATTAGCCTCTAGCCCGACTTTGCTGCCAGAGAAAGACTGAAGTTTGGAAGATTTTTGATCCCCCAGCCACCCCAGTCCTTGGGCCTTGCCACTTTGTCCCAACCTACCCAAGGAAGCACTGAGTTCTCCTTGGAGCCATCCCAAAGAAATCTGCTACAAAGGCTTCTGATCTTGTCCATGGTACCTTTGGGAACCCACGTTAAAGCAGCCCAATAAACTGGGATAGCCAGAAGCACAGACTTAATAAGGGTCAATCGACCCGCTCTCGAGAGCCATTTGAAGCTCCAATGGGAGATCCTGGATTCAGTTTTTGCGATCAACCAGTTCCAATCCTCCTTCTTGTAGTCATTAGGCTTTAGCCAGAAACCCAAGTACTTGAAGGGAAGATCCAACGTACTGGGCTGAAAAGGGAGAATAGTAAGAAGCCTGCCCCTCTCCTGAACTGTGGGACCTGTCATAATCAGCTGGGATTTTCTGTGATTTATTTGCATGCCTGTAGCTTTCAGAAACAAGTCTAAAATAGATTTTAGTTCCTTTATTTCATTGTGCTCAGTATTTGTGAAGATCAATATATCATCAACGAAAAGGAGATGAGAAATGAATAAATTTGTGGCTACCTCAATACCTTTTACCTTCCCCTCTCTTCTGGCCTTATGAATCAGCTGGCTGAGACCTTCCGCAACAAGGAGGAAGAGCAGAGGAGACAGGGGGCACCCCTGCCTTAGTCCCCTTTGGCCTTTGAAGAAGGGAGTGGCAGCTCCATTGATGAGAATTGCATAACTAACATTCGAAATACATCCCATTATCCAACTAATGAAAGCTGGTTTGAAGCCGAGATGGGTTAGAAGAAACCTGAGATATAACCAATTTATCCTGTCATAAGCCTTGGATAAATCGATTTTTATGATAGCACCTTTCTTATTCTTCTGCCTCACACTATGCATGACCTCCTGAGCAACACCAATGGCTTCATGAATTTGTCTCCCCGATAAGAACCCGAATTGTTCCAAGGATATGTGACGGGACAAGATTGGTTTGATCCTGTTTTCTATCACTTTTGCTATTATTTTATAAATGCTATTACATAGCGAAATAGGCCTGAAATCTTCAAAGCTTTCCGGGACTTCCTTCTTAGGGATAAGTGCTATAAACGTAGCGTTGAAAGGTCTATAGACTACTCCTTTTTTCCTGGCCTCCTCCACCACATCCGTAATTTCAGCTCCTATAAGATCAAAAAAGTGAAGAAAAATCTCTATAGACCACCCATCAGGTCCAAGGATTTTCTCTTTTGCCATCGATTTTATTGTAGCTTCCACTTCCTCCTTTGAAACTTCCCCGAATAGATCCTCCGCTTCATCCTCCTCCAAGAATTTCAGGAAGCATTGAGCTGTCCTTATTACCTCAGCAATTGTAGTCTCTCCTGGATCAGCAAAAAGCTTTTGGAAGTGCCACTGACCTAAATCTGACAAAGAGTGAAAAGTCTGTACTTCCCTTCCTTCTTCATTTTTTAGGCCCCAAATAGTATTTGCTGATTTCCTCCCTTTGGCGTAATTGTCGAAAAAACTGGTATTTTCATCTCCAACTTTAAGCCAAATTGCCCTACTCTTTAAACGCCATTCTTCTTCTTTATCCAGGAGGATTTTAGTATTAAGTTTCTCAAGATGAATTATTTTTTCCTTTGAGTCCTAGGTCAGGTAGCCATCCTCCTCTATGCTTTCCAACTTTTTTAATTCCTCACTTATTTTTGTGAGTTCCTCATTCTGGGATTCCTTTCTTGCCTTTGCCCAGAGAATAGTGGCTTTTTTCAATCTTTTTAGGTTTTCCATAAACAAAAAACCTTTATCCTCTGGAGCATTGGCTTCTGGGTGTACCCAAGATTGCTTGAAAAGATTTATGAAGGACTCCTCTTGAATCCATGAAGAGTTAAACTTGAAAGGGGCAGGGGGCTTGGGAGGGGGAGAGGAGAATTCTAAGAAGATTGGGAAATGATCACATAGCCCTCCTTCTTCAATCCACTGTCTGAACATTGGGATCTTGACTGCCAGCTCCTCATTGATGAGAAAACGATCGAGCCTTTTTGCCACCCTAGCCTCCACTGTTCTCCTGTTTCTCCAAGTTGGCTTTAATTTGAGCAGGTTTACGTCTAGGAGATTGTTTGAAGAGAGCATATTTAAGAAAAAGTCTGTTAAAGAGTCTTCCCTTGCCGAAGGACCCCAAGCCTCCGCTCTACCTATAGAGAAATTCAAATCCCCTCCTATCACCAGATTTTTGCCCTTCAAGAAGGATTTTGACATCAGATCATTCCAGAAAGACACTCTATCCTGGCAAGGGCCGTAAACATTGCAGATTGTTAATGAAAAAGAATGTTCAGAGGATTGAACTTCCATTCCCATGGCCTGTTTCATCCCCCACAGATTGCTGACCTTTATCCTTCCTTCCTTATAACTGATTGTCAAACCACCAGAGTGGCCTTCTGAGTCGATTGCATAAAATCTCCACCCAGGCATCAAGGCATTAAAGGCTGTCTCCACTTCAACGCCTTTCCCAAGTGTTTCTTGGAGAAAAAGGATGTCAGTTTTTGAGTTTAGAAACATCTCCCTAAGAGCCAATTTTTTGGGTTTATTGGCTAAACCCCTACAGTTCCATGAGGATAGGATCATTGGATAACCTCTTCAAGGGGTTTCGCTGCTCTAAGTACCCCTGGTAGAGACTGCTGTTTTCCATCTGCTACATCGAACTTGGCTTTTATCTACGCCATGGAGAGGTTGGATTTCCTACCTCTTTTTTTTCTGGAAAGACATTGGGTGGGAAGAGGCCCAATACCTCCAACAGAGATGGGAGTGTAAGGCTTGTGATCGAGGGAACGCAGATTGTAAGGGCATGAAGGGAGAGGAGCAGAAGGGCCAGGATCAATAGAAACTCCTTCACTGTTCAGATCCAGGGAGGGTAATGTGTCCGTAATGACTTCAATGCTGGGTTCCTCAATAGTTTGTTCATGAATTAAAGTATTTTAAAAAAAATTTGAATGAGCAGGAAGAATCGAATGAGCGTGTTCCACACAAACATCCATAGAATCAGCTATAAAAACTGGGGGAATGGATGAGTCAGAACACATACCCATTATTCCTTCAGGCGGTTGCGGTGTCCTTCCAGGTGAAAGCGCCATTGCTGAGGCTTCCTCCGAGGTTGGTATCTTTCCTGACAAGATCACTGGATTGTCCTGGGGGGCTTGTTCTGACGGCATCACTTCCATCTGGACCGCAGTCACCTTATCGGCATCATTCTGCTCAAGAGGGACGCTCTGACCATGGACATGTTGAGGAGGGATGTAAACATTCTCCCATTGTTCCGGCACCATTTGAGCTCGCCTCCTTCGCCTACCAAGAGGGCAATCCTTTGCCAGATGCCCATAATTGTGACACCTATGGCATCTGAAGGGCAGATATTCGTAGTCCAATAGCTGCTCGAAAACCATATCTTTGTATTGCAGATTTATCCTCTTTGCAAGACCTTTGTCGGGGATCAAGCTGACTAAAATTCGAGCCATAGCTTTAATGCGAGTTTGTTTGAAGGTCATGTCAGCTTCCAAATAAGTTCCCAGCCTATCCCCTATTGATTTGAACACTGATTCCGTCCATAGAAAAGGGGGCAAGCCAGGTGCTCTAACCCAGACGGGGTATTCATCAGTTTTTTCACGGCTTGCATCAAACAGCGGAGACCATTTCTTCAAGAGGACAGGGATATTCCCAATCGCCCAATTCCTTGATATAACCCAATCCACCGCATCTTTACTGTAAAAACGGAACATAAACCAACCTTTGACCAAAGTGGAGGCTTCAAAGGCCCTTTCTTTCCCTTCCGTCCAGTTCTTTTCTCCCCATTCTTGCAGAAAATTCGGAGAGAATTTCTTCCCTCGCGCTCTGCCCACCACTGTGCACTCGGCCACCTCCAAGGATTCTTCGATGCTCACCTCCATTCCTAGGACCAAATTCCCTTCCAACTCCTGCTCACCAATGGGTCTGTGTTTTTTCCGCTTCTCGCCTCTTTTCCTTCCGCCAATTTCCTCCTCCCTATCTTCTCTGCTTATGTCGACCCTATCTGAGTTAGGGTTTGTGGGATTGAACCTTGACTCTGTTCTATTAGAGAAAAGGAGATTCTCAGTCCCCTGCGGTGGAAAATCAGTTAGGGGAAGGGTTACCTGAGAGCCTGGGGTATCTTCATGTGTTCCTTCACGCGGAGCAGAGGGTGCTGCAATAACCGGCCGACCTCCTTGTCCTTTTAGAGCGCCCTGCTCTTTCCCGATAGAGACCCTTGTTAGGGCTGAGGGTTTTCCAGCCTTTCCTTCACCCGGCCGTTCAGCGCAATTGATGAAGTTTACGATATCTTCTAGACCCCCTGATAAAACTGGCTCTTCAACGGGAAGTTTCCCTCTGCGGCCCTGGTTCGAATGACAGAGGCTTGCATGTGGGGAGCCCACACCTAGGTTGGTTGAATGCTGTGCTCCGAGAAGATCTTGGTGAAGAAAAGCAGTCTCTTCATATCCTTGGGTCAGCTGGATGAAGGATTGATGGATTTTGTGCGTTTCTGGTGTAAGAGCTCCAGAACTGCAAGACCCAGGCTCTCCAAAGTACCTTTCAATATTTTTTTGCTGTCGGGTCTTTACCCCAAACTAATAATATATCTTCCAAGACCGGGTCCAGGTCCACAAGCTTGTTGGATTTTACCATGGTTACAAAAAACGGAGGATAGAGTTGTAACGAAAAAACGGGTTTACCGCCGGCACAAACGTCAATAGGGTTTTAACCTTTTCCCAGCTGTCCACCCAAACCAATAAACAAAACGTCTCCCACTGCCCGGTCTTCAGCACTGATAATTATGCAACCTGAGCAGCGTTGCCAGCCTCCAGCAGTCGTCGCCCCCGATGATAACCCTAACCCTGATCAGTCAGGACCTGGCACTGTCCAGACCCGTGATCGAAACCTCCGCCTTCCCATCATCATCTCTCATCCCTTCTATTCTTTTCCTATTTATTGGTATTAATATTCAAAGTTACTTTCATGTATTTTATTAGTATTTCAAATTCATGAAATTAATTGTTTTTATTTGTTTATTTTTATTAGAATTATTTTTGTTTATTGAGATAATATTAACCCCTAATGATATGTAGTTTGCAAGGACGGTGTGATTTTTAAAAAGCTAAAAAAAAATGTTTTTACATTTTTAAATTTATTTTAACTTTGCAATGCCATCTATCAACTTTTCATTCCGTTACTCTATTTTTCCTTTCACACTTGTTTTCAAAGTATTATATATTTCGTGGCAAGACAAATATATTTTTTTGAAATACAACCCATCCCATACACTTGTATTAACACGAATTTTTCAAAAATATGTACATCAAAAATTTTAAAATTATTAAATAATATTATTATTATTTAAAAAATTATTAATATTTTTTTTAATAATTAATATATTTAATTTAAATTTTCATTAAATATAATTAAAATTTAATAAAAAAACCAAATAAATGTAATTAATTCATATAAAATTGTTAAAAATAATTAAAATATTTATAATATATAATATTAACATTTTCATCATACATTTCCAATGAACAAAATTTTACTATTTTAACAATATTTATTTAAAAAAAATTAAACTAAATTCATAAAACTAAAATAAGCTACTCTACTTAAACATAGAACAAAATTTACTTTCATAGTTAAATTATTTTATTTTAAAGAATTTAAATGCATAATTATTCTATTTCAAAAAAATTACTATTTTTTTAAATATATTATATAGATAATTTTGAAATATAAGATATTTTAGATGAATAATAGTGAGAAAACTTCAAAATAACGTCAATTTGAGAGAGAAAGACACTATTATAAAATTAAATATGAATAATAATACATTATCATATTAAATTAATTAATTGTTACGAAAAAACATTATAAAAAAAAATTGAGTGTACAATTGTTAAATGTATAAATCTTTGAAAGTTCATTTTAAAGAGTATATTGTTGACATAATTCATATTTCTGAGTTCATGCTTCTGTGATCCATATTGTTGATTGTTTTATTTAATAATAGGTATAGTAGGCACGAGTGCACTAAGGCTTTTCTCAAAGTTGAAAAGGGTCATAAGGCTAAGGAAGAAACAAGGGACCATTTTTTTGAGGTTCGTCTCCCTTTTATCTAAGGGACTATGGACAAGATTGTGAGGATCCTAAAGAAGCATAAGGTTCCTTCAACCTTTAGGTCTCTAAATACCATTTGAAGCTCCATAAGATCTATTAAAGACAATGTGGACCCAAAAAATATGAAAGGTGTTTACGATATCCCTTAATCATGTGGGACTCCCTATATTGGTGAGATTGGTCACTCAATTAAGCAAAGGATCTGTGAGCACGCAATTGACATCAAGCATGGGAGGACTCGCTCCTCTTCTTTGGTTGAACATGTAGATAAATCTAGGAAACACATCTGCATTGAAGAGACCCACATCATTGCCAAGATTAGTCACTTACATCACCGTAAATTTAGGGAGGCCCTAGAAATAAAAAAAAAAAGGCCTAATAATTTAAATAGAGACAATGGTTGGAATATTAGTAGAGCCCTAGAAATAAAAAAAAAGGCCTAATAATTTAAATAGAGATAATGGTTGGAATATTAGTAGAAGTTGGGTCCCTAACCTGTCCTCCTAGTTTGTTTCTGTTTGCGGATTATTATTTTTTTAGGGTTTGATGTTTCTATTTATGAATTGTTTCGTTTTTATTTCTATATAGGTATTTGCATTTAATGTTAATATTCTTTTGATCAGTTTTCTCATTTAAAAAAAAAAAATTACCCTCCCTCTTTGATTGCTTTGGTTCAACTTTAGTCTCCATTAATTATTATTTTTCGTATAGGATCTTGACTCATTAATCAGGTCTTGACTCCTCTTTATATTTTTTGACTTTGTTCCCCGTCTTTGTTTCACTTTGATTGTTTGTTTCTTATTAATGTTTATGTTTTTTCAATATTTTCTTAATTAATACTTTTTTATCTTAATGATTATTATAAATTATAATACTATTGTTCTTAAACTAGATGTTATATTAGTCGTTATAGGGAACATAGATGCATAAGAAGATCAGAGAGATGGTGATAGGGTTTGAAACTCTACAGGAAAATGCTAGAGATCAAGTCAAGGTGCAGCGTGGGGATCGGTACGCATCGCATTAGGAGTCAGAAGGCAATGGATAACTAGTCTGTACCTATCACTAGGGTTGGGTGCATTGGGAATGAGACTAATAGAAAATGGAGGTGTCGGGCAATATAAATGCAAGATTTACACCAAAATTTAACTTGTCAATCCAGGTACATAAATTTAACTTGTCAATCCAAGTAACTAAACATAGAGGCGTAACACCATATATGATAGAATACGACCTCAGTGATCTGTTAAATAAAAACCAAGCTCTTGCAAGAAATTCAAAAGGTGCATCATTCAGGAAAAATAAACAAGACGCTTCAATGCAAAGTAAACACACTTCAGGAAGCTACTTCTGGCTCCTCTTCTCAGTTGAGTTAACTCCTATAGTAAGTCTTCCTCAATTGTCCAAGGAACAATAAATGTAGGCCCCATTCAAAATAAAGTGATTCAAGAAATAAAGAATGCAAAACCTCTTGAAAATTATTGCTATGTTGCAAAGATGAAACGCATGAAATAAATCATAAGGTAACTTCTTTCCAATTAATCCGACGAAACCATTATTATCTGGTTGTGTAAACAAACTTTTCCTGAGATAGTTGTGCATGTAATTTTAGATCTTCTTTTTAATGTTTTAACTCAGAAGGTTCATTTAACAATTAATCATGAAATTCAATTCTTTCTTCGAAAGTGTTCATTTCAAGCACAGACCAACAAGTTACTTCAACATTCATTCCATATTTATCATAGCATAATTAAATCTTAAGTGAAACCTCATATATTAATAATGCCCTTAGTTTTAGAAACAAATATCAATCTTGAATGAAGGAATAAAAGAACTCTTGCAAACAAAAAGGAATAAAAGACTTGCAAAACTTAACCAATGCAAACGATTTGCAGAATCAGAAATCCACTAGTACAGATAGCGTGCTTGTATTGATCTTGCATAAATGAAATCAATCATGAAAAGAAAATCTTATGTAAATTGAAATCAAATACTTCTAAGCACTATGCAAAGTAAAATGTGACAAAGGAAAATTAAGAGTTTTGGGGAAACATACTAGATGGTGGGCCCAACCACCCAGCTCATTGCCTTGTAGTAATTAAATCACAGTGCAAGAAGATTCATAAAGAACGAAAACATGAAATTGGATGCCAAATAAATTCATTTCAAAGTCCTGTTACAAAATCATAAAATAATGTTGTGCTAGCTCTAGTGGTCCCCTCCAGGGATCATCCCACTGGTGCACAACTCCTCCCCTCCTGCACAACAAAAATCTAATTCCCCTACGCTGCAAATAATGTGATTCACAATCTACAATTTGTCATCGTCTTCACACCTATGTAACTCCTCTCTTTTATATTGTTTTTACATGATAGTTTCCTTAGAAAATAACATGGGGATTGAATCCCAACTGATATTAATCAATAGAATATCAGTAAAACCATTTACCTATTGAAGGAATGAAGATCTAACACGAATTTCCCAAATCCGGCCATTTTCTGCAATTCTGGAAAAAAATCGGTTTTTTTAACAAAATGCATCCAAAGAACTCTGTGTATCTCCTTAACCGTTACGAATTTGGGAAAGTTGTTTGGAGGAAACCTATTTTATTATATTTTCAATAATAACCTTTCTCATAATGTTCTAATTCAGCACCATTGCCTCAGAATTCATGCCCGAAATTGACGGTTTGAAATCTGAGATCCTAAAATTCTGGAAAAACAATCTATTTTTATAAAACTGCCTCAAAGACCGTTATGTAACTTTTCTGCCATTACGAATTTTATAACTCGGTTAGAGTAATAGTGAATTTTGTATATTTGGACCAAAACCCATGTCCCAGAATGTCTCCATTCGCCTTAGCTTTACTACCACAAGCATGGCCCTGCTGCCTACAGGTGTCTATAACCTCGGCAAGGATTTATTTTAACCCAGCGAAATGCTTATGTCCCACTTACTATTTATAGATTCATAGTTATCTTATTTAATTTTAAAACTTATATGAAGGCCACTGTCCTAGCTTGGTAACCAGTTGATGGCAGTGCCAATCACAAGTAACATGGATGAACAAGTCGGCTTGTGATGAGACCTCATGTCTTCTAGCTTTTTAGTCAAAAGCCATTACTCTCGCTTGGTGACTAGTAGCAGTAATGTCATGCATGTTAGGTCTCATGATCATGGTAGGTCGACTGATCATGAGACCTCCTATCCTCCCCTAAATCTTCTATAAATTCTGATTGTAATTAACTTCAAATGTTATTGGGAGGCATATCTACTCCTTAAGAGTATGGGATGGCATGAAAAGTTTTAAATGGCTAATAATTACTAGCTAGTTCCTTTACAATAAAAACTTATTAAAAATATCCCAGATAATGATTGAAAGATTCTTTAAGTTAATAATGCTAGTGTTCTCATGAATAGCTTATTATGATCTTTACAAGAGTGGTCCACCATAGGGGGCTCTCCAATAGTACCTTCTAAGAAAAAGAAAAAGAAAAAGAAATCTTAGATGACAACTTCATTAGAGTGGTTAATCATGGTTACTTTTGCAAAATCATAAGGTATTATAGTGAATCATACTCAACAAGATTTGTCACATATGTGTGTGTTAACAACCGATGCAGATCAAAAGAAGTTTTAGTGGCTATGCTTTGAAATTCAAAACCCTAATTGCATTGTTGTAATAGCGTTATTCATGGCATTTCTTTATTATTATGCACTACTCTACCCTAAGAATTGGAAGACTCCCTTTTAAGTATATGAGGACTTCCAGAGCAACCAAGTGTGTATTCATGTTCAAATTCAGAAAGTATATACGAGAAAATACCAAAACATGAGGTACCAGCGGCATTAACTTATGTGATGCTACAAATTGTTGAATGAAAAGGGAGGGATGAATACTGACAGTCATCTAAAATCAAGATTATATGGGATCCATATACTCTTGGTTATTTGATTCATGGGAAACATCTGATGCATCATGCAAATCCTCCAATTTTCTTTGTTCATCCTCTAAAGTGAAGGATGGATTAGGTTGGTGTTCTTCAATCTCTACTTCTAATTGCTTCTCCTCATCAAGCATGATCCATAGCTTTTCGGTATCCCTAGGAATATCTTTTGGTTCTTCATGATTCTCTTCTTCTAGAGGAGTAGACCAATTTCTAATTGATGCTAAGATGTGTTCTTTCTGTGAATCAAAGACTCCAACTTCTCACACTTCCTGGAAATTTCTTGCAAGTTGGAAAGTCCTATCAGTACCTGGATTGAGAGTGGGGGTTATTTTTAGCACTTTAAAAGCTCAAGAAATCAATTACAGTAAAAGAACAAACCAAGATTGTAAACTAAGGAAATCACACTTGCAAGAATTAAATAACCTCTATTGTAGAAAAAAAAGTAACACACTTTGTAGTAAAATAAATTGCTCATAAAAACTCAATTGCAGTAAATCAAGCATCAAACTTGTTAGGCCAAGAGGTAACTCCTCAAATGTAATTGTATTCTTCATTCAAGTTGTTCATTATTATATACAAGAGGGAGTGATTGTTCATTTCATCTCACGATGACTCTCCATTCTCTCTATTATTTATTTACACTAATTACATTTGTTCACCCAATCCCTATGATTAGTGTCAACATTCCCCCCCTTAATCTAAAGGGATGTTGGTGAGTCCAAGCATCATTCTGAATCTTTCAAGATTTTCTCTTCCAAGCACTTCGTTGGAGATGTTTGCAATCTTCTCATTAGTGGAACAATGGTGAATATGGATTGTTTTGGCCTAAACATGATGTCGAATCAGATGATATTTTATATTGATGTGCTTCGTTCGATCATGGAACTTTGGGTTCTTGGCCAAATTTATTATTGAGGTATTGTCAATCATGAGTGTAGTCGATTGTACTTGTTTTACCTAAAATTCTTCAAGAATTTTCCTGAGCCACACAATTTATTTTGTTGCCTCAACTACTGCCACATATTCTGCCTCTGTTGTGGAATCTACTAGAACTAATTGTTTTCATGATCTCCAGGAGATAGCTCCTGATCCAAGACTCATAGCATAACCTAAAGTAGATACCCCATTTTCTTTATCTCCATCGAAGTCTGAATCAGAGTATCCAATCAAGTTGAAGTCACACACCTGTGTATACTTGATTCCAAAGTATTAAGTTCCCTTCAAGTACTTTAAAACTCTTTTTGCAGCAAACCAATGTCCCTCACAAGGCTTATACATAAACCTAGAGAGGATTCCAAAAGCAAATGAAATGTATGGTCTGGTAGTAGTTAGGTACTTGAGACTTCCTACAAGCTGTCTATACTTTGTTGCATCCTCAAATTATTTTCCTTCAATGGATGTGAGCTTTAAGTTTTGTTCCATTGGAGTAGTCAGGGGATTGCATTCAGTCATGCCAAACCTTTTCAACAGATCTCCAGTGTACTTATTTTGAGAAAGGAATATGGACTTTAGATGTTGAGTTACTTCAATACCAAGATAGTAATGAACATAGCCTAAATTAGTCATTTCAAAAACTTTCCTCAATTCCTTCTTTATGGATGAAATGTAGCTCTCATTGTTCCCTGTCATTAAAAGATCATATACATATACCACAAGCTATACAATTGTTTTTCCAAACTTCTTGACAAACAAATTTGCATCATCAAGATCATAATGTTTGAAATTGAGTTTCAGAAGATGCTCAATTAGTTTTTCATACCAGTCTCGCGGTGCTCGTTTGAGGCCATACAAGGATTTCATAACTTTGCATACTTTATGTTCATGTCCTTTTACAGCAAATCCTTCAAGCTAGGACATAAAAACATTCTCTTTTAGATCTCCATTCAAAAAAGTTGGTTTTACACCATTTGATGGACTTTCCAACCGTTATGAGCTACTAGGGCAAAGAGTGTCCAGATGGTAGCCCATTTTGTTGTGGGGAAAAAAGTCTCCTCATAATCAACCCCTTCCTTCTATGAAAAACATTTTACCACAAGCCTGGCTTTGTGCTTTTCAAGTGAGCCATCAACTTTATACTTGTTCTTGTAGACCCACTTGCATCCAATTGGTTTGGTTCCCAATGGAGGATCAACTAGCATCCAAGTGCCATTCTTTATTAGGGCATCATACTCCTTTTGCATTGCTTCTTTCCATTCATCATGAGAAGCAACTTCTTTGAAGGAAGTTGGTTCAAAATCTATAGACAAATTCAATTCACAATCATAAGAAACATCCATATCAATATGTGAATCAAATTAATCTACATCACCTCCATTTTGTCAGGTTGAATTTCTAGTTCCTATCTTTCCAACCTCATCAGGATGAACACTTTCAAGTGTCTTTGTCAACCACTTTAGGGAACCTTTCTGAGATGGTCCAGGTTGCTCCGTTGATTGAGATAGGACTGAATCAAGATTGAGTCTCCCAATTTTTTCAATCACATCACTCAAAGTATCATCCATTGTTGGAGTTTCATGTGGGGGAGAGAGTGCTTCAAAAGAGGATTCCATGGTTTGATCTAGTATAGGAATCCCTCCTTCAAGATGTGGAATCTAATTATCAAATTCTTGAAATGATTTTGCATTTTCAAATCTATCCAAGCAATCAAGTTGTCGCTCAACAACATTGCCAGTTTTGGATGATTAAAGAAAGATTACATCTCTAGATACACCAAAATTTTTATTGACTTCATCATAGAGACAGTATGCTTTGGAGGTGTTTGAATACCCCAGGAAGATACACTTACGACTTATTGCACCAAGTTTGTTTCTATGTACCTTTGGTATCAAGGCATAACATGTGGAACCAAAGACCCTGAGATGCTTTACGGAAGGAATGTTCCCATACCACATTTCGTAAGGAGTCTTGTTTCTAACAGCATTAGATGGACATCTATTCTTTACATATACAGCACATAGAACTGCATCAGCCCAAAACATCAATTTTACATTTTTGAAAAACATCATGGAGCGCACCATATTTAAGATTGTCCTATTCATTCTTTTTGCTACTTCGTTCTGTTGGGGATTATAAGGCACAGTTGTTTGATGTTTGATCCCATGTTGGCGAAGATAGTTTTCAAATTCATTTGAAGTGTATTCTTTTCCATTGTCAGTGTGAATAGAGCCAATATGAGGTTGTGCATCATTTTCAATCCATGTATGAAAGTTCTTGAATGTTTGAAAAGCATAAGATTTGTTCTTCAATAAATAAACGCAACACATTCTGGTGTAGTCATCAATAAATATCATCATATATTTATTTCCATTTGTAGAAGGAACATGCATTGGACCACATAAACCTGAATGAATGAGTTCAAGTTTTCTATGTGCCATGGAATGTGAATCATGAAAATATTGTTTGCTATGCTTTCCTAGAATGCAAGCATCACATTGCTTAAGTTTCCTAGGAATTGTAGGCAAGCCAGTAACACCATTTTTCTTCAATAAGCAGAGCCTTTCATAGTTCAAGTGTCCAAATACAGCATGCCATAATAAACTCAATGGAAATGTACCTTCTTCATAATGAAAATTGTATGAGAAATGTTGTGCATGAGCATAGGTACCCTGTAGCTTGATAAGCCTTTCTTCTTCTATCCCTGTCATGACAAGTGAGTGGTCTGATGCTTTTCTCACCTCAAGCTTTCCATCAAACATATGAATGGAGTGTCCTTGTTGGTGAATGTGGACCAAGGAAACCAAGTTTGTCCTCAGCTCTAGGAGATATAAAACATGATGCAGAAGAAAGTCTGGAAGACCAAGAAATTTAAGTGTGATTGTGTCAAGCCTTGATAGCTTTAGTTTTGATTTGTTTGCAAAGTATACTACTCCATCAACATTGTCAGTACATTCTTCAAAAAAACATTTTCTAAAAGTCATGTGGCAACTTGCTCCTGAATCAAGCAACCAATCATTTTCCAAGAAGCAAGTGAAGCATTAAATAAGTCTTCATTTACTCCAATATTACAGTGTGCCACAACATAATGAGCAGATTCAGGTGCTTTACCTTTCTCTTTATCATTAGTTTTACCTTTGGGTTGGTTTATTTCCTACTTAGTTATTTCCCAAGGAAACTTGCATGTGGATGCATCATGTGATCCATCTCTTTTGTAGCATATGCAGTGCAAATCTGACTTTTCTTCTTGAGAGTGTTTGCCCCCCTGCCTCTGAAATTTCTTCATGTTCCTCTTAGACCACCTCTTCCACTGGAAGAATCTTGAGCAAGATTCTTTTCTTTATGTGCAAGGCACACAATCTCTTCTAAACACTAAGGAGTTGTCTTCTTCCCAAAAGCTTTCTCTCTTTCAGCAAATTTTTTCACAAGGGAGTCAGAGGTAATATCTTTTAGGTTTCCATTTGCTTGCAATGACTTAAGATAATTTAAGTGGGATAAAATGACTTGAGAAAAGCTACCAGAGGAATATCCAGTTAAACATTAATGACTTTGATATCATGCATAATAGATTTTACTTCTAATGCAAAAGAAAGAGGATCAACATTTTGTAATTCAAGGGTGAACAATTTAACCATGAGTTGAACAACTTCAAGTGCAAAGTGTGAGTCATAGAGTTCCTTCAGTTTTTGTAAGGCTTCGAAAGCATTTGAAAATGGTGAAATATGGTGACTCACCTCTTCATTTGCTGATGCTGCAATCAATGCATAAGCCTTGTTGTTCTTATTTTCCCAAATGGCAAAATCCTTGTCTGAGGTAGCCTTTCTAGCTCTTTGTCTCCATTTCCAACACACACTCCTTTCCACAGCTCATTAAAAATGAAAGTGTGTTTTATTTTCCATGACCATTCTAGATAGTTCTCATTCCCAGTGAGAACCACTCCCACAATAGATATCAATGAATGCATTATAAAATCTTTGTACTATAAAAAAAATACTTTTGGTCGAAACAAATGCAGTTCTAGTGGTTGGAATGCAAAAAAAATGTATTCTGATATTTATGGGATAGAGGTATACCAACGAGCTATGGCAGCATTAACACTCCCTTCATGCATTACCATGGGTATCCATATCGAGGGCCGTGGGAGAGGGTCGAGATTGGTGTATACAATGTTCAAAACCGAGAGCAATGAAGGGTGTGAGGCCAAGAGGAATTAATGGGACAATGTGCAGGCACAGAAATTAATAGGACAACATGGAGGTGATAGTGCAACAATTAATACAATAGTTAATTGAAACAAAATTGCCATATTTTGAACACATTTGATGAAACGTATTCAAAGGGAGCTAGTTCCTACCAGTGTACTCCTAAACTCCTTCACTTCTTCAGGTAGTTGTATTGTGCCAGCTCTATGATGTGCATGAAGATCTGAAGATGCTCCAATAGTTCTTGTACATGAGCCAGGCAGACCGTTGCTTTCTGCTGCTGTATGGACAACTTGTGAGGGAAGGAGCAGCTGGAGGAGGGCATAGAGACAACTTGTTTTATCTACCATTTGTACAAAAGCTCCCACATTGAAGCTATGGAGATTTAACATCTCGTGCCATGAAGGTTTAACGTATTGCATTCCATATTTGAAGGTGTTACTGCCTACTATACATTCAGTGTAAGAAAAACCCCCACAATGAGTTATGATTTAGAACAAAAGATTTTTTAGGAGCGAATGATGAAAATTGGGAATGAAATAAATGATTAGGTTCAATAGTAGCTCTCAGGAGTGTAGGACCATGTCAACTTCACTCTCTAGAAATCGTACTTTAAATGCGCTTATGATTACTTCGATAGAAAGAGAAACCAAAAGGAGACAACTTATTGTGGACCATGATTCCACTTTGCTATGGTGAGGTTGTGGACAACATATGAACCAGAGCAAATGCAACATTAAACAAATGCAGCATTAAACAAACGACTTCGCTGAACCAGAGAAAATGCAGTGTTAAACACCAAATGCAGGTAGAGATCAATAACATAGGTATAACATTATGAGAAGTGATAGCACGTGTATAGAATGTAGAGAAGGTGACAGTTCTTCAAAATAAGAAGAACAGGAGGGAGTTACAAAGAAGAGAGGGAAGCCAAAAATGACATTGGCTCTAATACCATGTCAAGCCAGGAGGTAACTCCTCAAATGTAATTGTATTCTTCGTTCAGGTTGTTCATTATTATATACAAGAGGGAGTGACTATTCAGTTCATCTCTCGATGACTCTCCATTTTCTCTATTATTTATTTACACTAATTACAGTTTTTCACCCAATCCCTATGATTAGGTGTCAACAACACTTTGCAGAAAGAAAAATTACTCATAAAAACTAGATTGTTGTAAAAGAAACAAATCAGGCATCACACTTTGCAGTAAAGTAAATCACTCATTTGCAGAAAGGAAAACTTGGCTTGTGTGCTCTGTGGGAATGTCATTCAGTATCCTTCAACAAGCAAGGGGAATCTCGTTAATCTAGAAATTCAATTGTGAAGGAAAGGGAAAAGAATGACAAATCATGAGGCCTTATCCTACAACGCCTCCCCGGCAACGGCGCCAAAATGTCGAGCAATATAAATGCAATCTTTACACCAACTTTTAATTTTTCAATCCGGGCAAGTAAACTTAGAGGCATAGCACAATATATTCCAGAAAATGACCTCAAGGATCTATTAAATAAAAACTAAGCTCGTTCAAGAAATTCAAAAGGAGAATCATTTAGGAAAAATAAACAAGACTCTTCAAAGCAAAGTAAACACACTCTAGGAATCTACTTCTGTCTCCTCTTCTAGGTTGAGTTAACTCCTGTAGTAAGTCTTCCTCAATTGTCCAAGGGACAAGGGAATGTAAGCCCCATTCAAAATAAAGCGATTCAAGAAATAAAGATTGCAAAACCTCTTAAAAATTATTGTTGTGTTACAAATATGAAAAGCATGAAATAAATCATAAGGCAACTTCTTTCCAATTAATCTGATGAAACCCATTGTTATCTAGTTGTGTAAACATGCTTTTCCTGAGATAATTGTGCATGTAATTTTAGATCTTATTTTTAATGTTTTAACTCAGAAATTTCATTTAATAATTAATCATGAAATTCAATTCTTTCTTCGAAAGTGTTCAATGCAAGCACAAACATGCAGATCACTTTAGCATTCATTCCATATTTATCATAGCACAATTAAATCTTAAGTGAAACCTCATATATAATAATGCCCTTAGTTTTAGAAACAAACATCAATTTTGCATGAAGGAATAGAATAACTCTTGCAAACTAAAAGGAATAAAATACTTGCAAAACTAAACCAATGGAATCGATTTGCAGAATCAAAAATGCACTAGTACAGGAAGTGTGCTTGGAATGGCAGTGTGCTTGTACCGATCTTGCAGAAATGAAATCAATCATGAAAGGAAGAGCTTATGTAAATTGAAATCAAATAATTCTAAGAACTATGCAAAGTAAAATGTGGCAAAGGAAAATTAAGAGGTTTGGGGCAATGGACTGGCCATTGGGCCCAACCACCTAGATCGTTTCCCTTGTAGCAATTAAATCATAGTGCAAGTAGATTTAGAAAGAACAAAAATGCAGAATTGGATGCCAAATAAATTCATTTCAAAGTCCTGTTACAAAATCATAAAACAATGTTGTGCTAGCTCTAGTGGTCCCCTCCAGGGATCATCCCACTGGTGCACAGCTCCTCCCTTCCTACACAGCAAGAGTCTAACTCATTCACAATCTACAATCTATCATCCTCCTCACACCTACATAACTTCTCTCTTTTATATTGTTTTTACATGATAGTTTCCTTAGAAAATAACATGGGGATTGAATCCCAACTGATATTAATCAATATAATATCAGTACAACCGTTTACCTATTGAATGAATGAAGATCAGACATGAATTTTCCAAATTTGGTCGTTTTCTGCAATTTTGGAAAAATCGATTTGTTTAACAAAATGCTCCAAAGAACTCTATGTATCTCCTTAAACATTACAAATTTGGGAAATTTGTTTGGAGTCAGCCTATTTTGTTATATTTTCAACAATAACCTTTCTCATAATGTTTTATTCAGCTTCATTTCCTTGGAAATTGTGCCTGAAACTGATTATTTGAAATCTGAGATCCTAAAACTCTAGAAAGATAGTCTAGTTTTATAAAACTGCCTCAAAGACCATTATGTAACTTTTTGACCATTACAAATTTTAGAAATCAGTTTGAGTCTTAGTCAATTTGATATACTGGGACCAAAACACATGTCATATAATTTCTCCATTTGCCTTCACCTGCACAAAAATTAGGTGGAAGTTGGCAGTTTGGAAACTACTGCGAATTTAGGGCTAAAGCATTAATGATTCCCTAAATGTAAATCTGTATGACCTGGGTGTATCTTAGCTTATGTGGAAGTGTTAAAACACCATTTTGAACAAAAACCTCTTTCATATTTTCCTATAAATGTGTTAATGTATGAAAGCCCCAAATTGGTGCAAGAATGTTGGTGCAGACACAATTGGTGCAAGAATGTTGGTGCAGGAACTGCTAGTACAAGAATGTTAGCACCTACCACAAAAGAGCCTAAAATTAATGACATTTTCACATTAAATACTCTTCAAATTAACAAAGCAAGAAGAGTTCATAGATCATAACTATTAGCTCTAAATGCCTCTAAATAATAACTTAATAATGTGTAAAAAGAATAATAATGAATATGAACATCCAGTACAGGTATAGAGTTATTTAGCAAAAAGTATGAAAATATGGACAAAACGAAGGCTCAACAGGAGGTTTAGGGTGGATTAAATATGGAAAAGAGTTTTACTACTCTGTTTAATCGTATTGTCTTTTGCATTCAGTAGCACAAGCCCACAGAAGGAAGTAAAAGTTATCGCAAGTTGTGGAGGTTACAAATAGTAGATAGGGATGGAACCAATGGTCAACCAATGAGATTCTTTAGATTTGGACCCCAAACCTAGAGACATCCTGTCGGTGTGGGGTTTGCATGTCACTGAGAAGAGCATTGAGAAGTTTATTCTTCCACGTGGGTTTACAGCTGGGAAGTGGAGAGGCTCAGGGGAGGGTTGGAGTTAGGGAAGCATCTTAGGGTTTTTGGAGGAAAACCTATGGATTTCCAAAGAAGAGGCATGGGGAACTAACATGGAACTAGAAGGGAGGTAAGAACAAGAGCACTCTTTGGCAATATGTGTAGTGGAGGTGATGGGTGGAAAACATGTAAGTGCTTTAAAACCTAGTTTTTCTAAATCCCATGGTCTATCTTCAGGCAAGTTGGAAGATATGTTATCAGCTACGGGTATAAGGGTAAGGAGGGTTTGAAATTGTTCTTGGTAGAGGATCTAGGGTCACTCATAAGTGATAAAGGGGAAATGGTTGGATAGTGCGGCTGCATGTAGGAGTCCATTGAATCAAACGACCAGAGAGGCTATGAGTTAGAAATGGAACCATATCCCAGAAGGTTTAGCAGAAGAAGGCCCTACCAAGGTGTTAGGAATTTTACTGGGGAGTTCTGAGGAGGGGCAAGGGGACTACAGTGAGAAGCTCAGAGGGGATTTTCCTTCTTTTCTCTTAGCAAGGTCGGAAATTTTCAACCATACTTCCTTTCAACAAGAGGTGGGGATATCTCTCTCCCTGTGGGAGAGGCGAGACATCCAATGGAAGGCGAAGCCTTAATCCATTGAAGTAGTTGGGTGAAGAGTTAGTTAGAGCCACTCTCTATAGAAGGCACCAATGCAAAGGAGACCAGAACATAGGCAAGGGAAGGGGGGAGGAACGGGACTACAAGGGATAAGAGGAAGGAAGGTAAGCTGATAAAGAAAAAGTAGGTAAGTCCAAACCTGGTGCTTGGAGTCAATATTCAGATAAATGAAGCAATGGAAGCAACATAGGTTACTTTGGTCTAGAGAGCCAAAGGAAAAAAGTATTCAACAAATTACACCACAGAGTGGACTTCTAAGGTATGGAAGGAGGCACCAGACCAATAGTTTGAGGTGTCCACTCTTTCTAGGGGCTAGATCATGATAAAATTTAGTGGCAAAACTCTTGAATGGGTTCTGAATCAAAACTGGTGTTTTAGTAGAGCCCCCATTCTATTTAAAATATGGAATCCATTGTTTGATGTTGAAAGAGAGAAGATGGTGGAGATTCCAGTTTGGGTTCATCTTTCAAGAATACCTCAGCCTTTCTGGATGGAGATGATGTTTAGGATATTGGGAAGACACTAGGACAGTTCTTGGAAGCAGACATGTCCTTCCTGCAAATAATGGATAAGGGAACTAGCACGAATCCTGGTAATTTTAAACCTAAGGAAAGGTATGACAGAGGAAATTCACTTTAAATACAAAGAGTTAGCATTCACTCATATGATAGATTATGAACAGCTTCCTTTCTATTGTCATTGATGCCACAAGTATGGGAATCTCACTAGATAGTGTCCATTGGGCTTTAGAAGGAGAAGAAGGCACAAAGTAGAACTAGGAATGGCAAATTGGACTTAGAGAGAAGAGAAGGAAAAGTTCCAAGTGAAGGAGTTTTGGGGTAGGAAGGATGGGAACCAGGTGTAGATTTAAACTGAACATATGCAAGATATGCAAATGGAGGATGTAGCAGAACAGGAGCAGGAGCAGCCTGGGGAGCCAGTTCGGGCAGAGACAGTGGAGAGTGGGGAAGTTGTTTTTGCACCTCAGATGGAGGGTATTATTCTTGAACCTGTACATTTTATTCATAAATCCTTGTTATCTCTACTCAATATGATCTCGAAGCTTGGTCCTTCTAGGCCTCCTCTTATGGAAAATCTACTTGTTGAATATGTGATTGATGTCCCAGATAGTACCATTACATCTATCCATGAGATTCACCTGAACCAACCCTTAACCTCCAACCCTGTGAAACCTTGCTCTATAGGTAAACCTATAGAGAAACCACATTATAACCTTCAACCTTGAGAGAAGAAGGTCATTCCTTGGGAAGTTGTGGGAGGGTTGGTATCCACCCGATTTTGATGGGTCCTCAAAAGACAAGTCGAAGGAAGTCCAACCTATCAAAGGCTCAGCTAAGAGAAAAATTGATATAGCAGACAAGAAATAATTATCACTTTCAAGGGTGCTTAGAGCAGCATGGGCCCCATGCCAAGTGGCCAAATGATTAGGTTGTCTTTTAAATGTGAAGGTTTTCATAGTGCCTAAAAAAACTAACGTTTAAGGCTTTGATTAAACACTATTGTCCTTATGTGATAATGCTCCAAGAAAATCTTGGAGCAGGAGAGGCGATAAGTTTGCCTTTGAACAAAATGTTTCTAGGTTCGACTTTCTTATGTATGGATGTGAAAGGAAGATTGAGGGCATTGGTGTTCGGAGTCAAAGAGGGAAGATTGAAGTTATTAAATTCATGGGGATCAGAGCAAGTATTAGGAGCAGAGGTATACTCCTTGGAGTTATGCTTGAACTTATTACTCTTGAACATTT
Organism: Pinus taeda; assembly: GCA_000404065.3. Taxonomy (NCBI): domain Eukaryota; kingdom Viridiplantae; phylum Streptophyta; class Pinopsida; order Pinales; family Pinaceae; genus Pinus; species Pinus taeda. The sequence continues at coordinate 230,356 of APFE030970373.1, forward strand.
ATGGGCCTTGTCAGGACTGGGCACCCTTTTGGAATAATCTATTTACAAAGTCCTTTATGGACAACCTGAACTTGGTGGTGGGAGGGGATTTGAACTTCTCCTTGGGCCTTTCTGAAACTTGGGGACTGTCAGCACAAGCCAACCACCTAGAAGACTTTTGCTTGAACAAGATCCATTCTAGCAAGGTTATTGACATTAACCTGGTAAAATCCAAACTAACTTGGAGGAACAAGAGAGTACCCAACAATAAGTAGAATACTTACCTCATTCTCCATTAACGTCTTGTTCAAAAATGTCACTTGTCTTCTATGCTAACTCAAGCACACTAATAGTACTAGCCTAGATCCATCTTAAATATGGATCTACCTAGGGCCAAGAGGGATCAAATTTATTTTCACTCTAAAAGAGGTTAGCCCCTCAAGATATTTCCAGGGTTAAGATAGATTTAGGTTGATTTAATTATTAATTATAATTAATTAAAAATATAATTTTTTTTATCCTTAATTTAATTTAATTTTTATGTAATTTGACTGAGTGAAAATGTTTTATTAATGATTATAATTATTATTTATTTCATTTTATTTTAATTTTTATGTAATTTGACTAAGTCAAAATGTTTAATAAAACAGGTTAAAACATGACATTACAACATGATCCAGGTGGATATTGGTGGCCACCCGCTAATTCGACTTGGATCCCCTCTATTGCTTCGTGCAATTTTTTTCAGTTTCCTTAATTATTGCAAAATTTACTATTTTTAGCAGTTTTTCGGGTCCTAAACTTCTGGAGCCGTTTTGAGGCCCTAAACGACGTTTTTTGGGAAATCTACCGCCAACGATTTTTCGTGACTAAAAATTGACTTTTTTGTCGTAGTCCTCCGAGAGATCTTTCCAACGGGCTATCATGCGCGTCAAACAGAGATAAGACAACCAATTCGCGACCCCGGGAAGTTGATGTACCAACTTACCCAAAAACGGGGCCCACAATTTGGCGTTTCATCTTCCAGGGTTAGGTTTTGTAATGTGAAGGGTTTTTTTTCATTGTTTCTCAACAATAAATAGGCCTTCGAGCCTCATTGTAAGTCAGTTCAGAGGCATGTAGCCCACACATCTCTTCGCAGAGATAGCTACCATCGCCCTAGCTAGTTTATTTCCATTTCTGATTGTAAGCATATTTCAGTATTTTCCATTAATGAAATGAAGTATTATTTCCGCTGCATATTTGTGTATATGGTTATCTCTGTAATTTGTTGCGTTCCTGTTTAAATCCGGATCAGTTGTATCAGAGCGGTCTGCTTTTTCTCTGTTTTTCTTTGCATGTCCCCAACAAGGTCGGGATATAAGGAGTTAGGGCTTGAACTGGTTGAACCTTTGCAAGACCAGCCTCGCAAATC
>APFE030970376.1:0-14646 GCA_000404065.3 Pinus taeda
AACAAATGAGATCCAAAAAAAAATATTTAATTATCATATAAAAGCTTAACCTTTATAATTATAAAGAAGCACATTTTTAATCATGCAAAATTAAAAAATATAATTTAGAAATATAAATTTAAAAGCGTTTAACTTTTATAATTATAAAAAAATACATTTTAATTATGCAAAATTAAAAAATATAATTTAGAAATATAAGTTTAAAAGCACATTTTAAAATATATAATTAATAAACTAAATAAATACCAAACCGACAAACCATATGGATTCATTTAACCATCATGTACAATTTACAAATCATATCTGATTCATTCATTTATTGAAAATTTGAAAAACAACACTTATCTCTCCTTTACAATCATACAATCCGTCTTGGCAATGGTACAAATATTTTCTCAAGCTTGGCTTTCATATTATCATTTTCCCACAATATTCCTTCCGACCACCACTGTCCAATGGGTTTTCCTTCCCACCACTGTCGCTCGCCTCTTAATGCACATAAATTCCTCAGCTTTTCCATTCCAATGGGTAATCTTTTCAAACGTGGACACTCACGTATCTTCAGGACACGGAGGTGTGGTAGCGTTCTTTCATCCCACACTCCCGTGTTTGATGGTCCAGCCAGACTCTCTAAGTACCGTAGATCTGTGAGAACCAGCTTTTCTAACCTTGAGTACCCACTTGGAACCCTAGTCCCTATTCCCAACACAGAAAAAGAAAAATTATCATACAACTTTAGAAACTTCAAATTTGGTAACCACTCCAATGCAGAGAGTTCCCTTATCCCATCGCAGTAAATCAATTTTACCATTTCAAGATGTTCAAACTTGTAATTCGGGAAAGTTGGCCCTACATACCAAAAAAGCACAAAACTCTGTAGCTTCTTCATGTCTTGCATGTCATGAGGGAAATTCTCAGTGATCCAGCTATGCGATCTGTAGTACAACACTAAGTGCCTCATCTCTGACCAGGCTCCCATTATGCCATCTTGAGGCCAGGAGTTTAAGCATACTTGCAACTCCACCAGATTTTGAAGGCCCTTCAAACTCCAAACGCTTGCCGGTGCTTCCGTTTCCACACTTAAAGGTGTGGATAACAAGAGTCTTCTCAGTGAGGTAAGTCCAGAGAACTCACGCGGAATCATCCGTAAAGAAGCGCATTCATCTAAATTAAGATACTTCAGATTTTTGAGCTCCCCAATCTGAGATGGCAATGATTTTAGACCTCCACACGATGAAAGATCTAAAAATTGAAGTTTAGGAAGATGGCATATCTCTTCACCTAAATCTTTGATGCGGAGCCTACTTAGTGACAGAAATTCGAGCAGTCTTAGTTGCCCCACTGATGTTGGGACTGAAGTCATTGTTGTGCAACCAGACAGGTTGAGAACCCTGAGAGAGGTAAGGCTGAGTACAAATTCTGTGGGAAGCAATTTCAAATTTCTGTTGCCTTCTAAGATCAGAGTCGTGAGCTTTGGGCATCTCAAGTCACTAGGCAGATCCCCAATATAATTATTGGGAAGTGATATCCTTCTGCAATTATTATATTGGGCCTCTTGGAAATTTGGCGGATTTTGTCTGTTCATGAATAAACAATTCTCTTCATTGTGAGCTATATACATTGCCATTTCACGAATAATACCGTGAATTCGTATGCTGGGAAACACATCGTGAGCTTGCCTTCTCGGCTCCCAGAAGAACTTCTCCAAGAAGTCCGTGCTCTTCCTAAAGATATCCCTCCTCTCTTTCACAACGTGGAACAAGGAACGATCTACTAGGAGTTTTACGTAGTGGCGCCCAATAGCAATGTCCATTATATGTGTTCCCTGTTTGCTCTTCACCAAACCTTCTCCAATCCACATTTGCACTAATTGGCACGAATGAATTTCCTGATCTTGCTTATACATAGTGCAATATAAAAAGCAATTCTTCAATTCTGAACTAGGCAAAGTATCGTAACTCCATCGTAATAGTCTATAGAGTTCTGCATTAAGGCCAGAATGAATACCTGGAAAAGCGGGATCTACATTTTTAACAGAATACAAACAAATATCCCATTCATGTACACTGGTTTTCCCAATCATTGCTGTGGCCACTACATTGATGGCCAAAGGAAGACCTCTACATTGAAAGCCACTCTGCGGAACAGCATCTAGCCTTCATCTCTAGGGAGGGGATGTATTTCAATGGACTCCTCTGCGCCCATTTCTCCAATCAGATCCTTCCTGCAAGTAGAGAACAGGACTTTACTGTTTTTTCCATCCCCAAATGCCACGCCTAGTTCTTGCAGATCGAGCCGACTCCACAAGTCATCTAATACCAGACAAAATTTCTCTTCCTTGAGATATTCGACCCTTCTCCCTATTTGAGCTTGAATAGCATGCTGCAAGTCAGAAATATTATAATCCTCAGGAATTCTGACCCAAAACATTCTGAAGACCTCCCTATATTTGTGGCAGATCGTTTTGAGGAGAGATGTTTTACCAACACCGGGCATGCCATAAACACCAATCAGGTGAACTCTGTCGCCTTCGTTAAGCCACCTCTCCACTTGGGCTTGAGCATCTATAATACCCGAACCCACAAACCCAGAGGCAGCAACACCCTGAAGCAACGCAACTTCTTTAACTGACGGCTTTGATGAAAGAAACTGCAGAGAAGTCACCAACATTAGCAAATCGCTTTGAAAGGCATGGTAGAGCCGATCATTAAACAATTTGTTCCAGTACTCTCTAATTTGTTTAGAGGGTCTCCTGGGATTGTTCACAACACAGTCAAGACAGCGTTGGCGCCGTCCCGAGCGATCGAGTACGCGTTTTGCCTCTGCAAGAGAATTTAGCAGCAATTGCAACCAAACCTTCACGATCTCTGGGGGCGCTGTCTGTTGATCTCGGAAGATGGCCGCAATATCTTGCAGAACGATCTCCAGAGGCCTCAAGTCAATTTGCAGAATGTGATGGGAATCCTCGTTGTTAATAACATGGGCCATCAGCTGCACCACTGGGTCGATCATGTGATCGTTGCCTCTTCCCCTGGTGACGATTGCTATGACTTTCTTGTTAATGATGGAAAGCAACGCAGAGAAAAGAATGCGAGATTGTGCAGTGGGCTTATATCTGTGGCGGAGTCTGCAGGGCAGTTGAAGAGGGGCTGTGATGGAGAGCGAAGAAGCGCTCAGCCACCGGGAGAGGAAGAAGCACAAAGAAGGAAACGACTGAACTTCGCCCGATAGTGAGTTGGATGTGTACACGACAGACCAAGTGGGTAGACATACCGGCAGATAATCGGACGGCAGATAATGGTTCCATCGTCTAACAATAGATCTGATGGTTAACATTAAGACAGAAAGGCGTTTTAGGAGAGTTCATTTCAAATGGAAACGCCTTACGGCGTAAAAATATTATTTTTCAAAAACTAGTCATTAAATTGACTAAGGGTCTCTACATTGCTCTCTATTTACGCTGGTACTATGATCTGCCTCTTCATCTTGTCCTAACGATGAACGACACTGGATGGTTCGAAAAGCATCGGCAAAAAACTTCTCCCATGTGATTACTGCCAACAATATTTTCTTAATTATTCAATATGGATCACAAAAGCCTGAATTAAGAAAATATATAATAGCATGTTAGTGTGTTTTTAAAAGACGCAAGAATTAGAAATAATTAAAAAAACTCATATTAAGATATTATTAATGGAATATATATATGTATATATATTTTGGAAAAATTTGTAATTTTATTGCAACTTAAAAGGGAACAAAATTACATTTTGCAGATGCTTGAACGCATTTGAGATATGCAAGACTGGAGTCTTGTGAGAGTAGATAACAACCTCTTGGCTCTAAAAACTAAAATAATATAGAAGAGAAGTTTAGTGTTGTGATAGTCACTTAGCTTCTCTTTTTTCCTTTCTTTCTTTGGACCTTCTACCAAACCTATGTAGATGAGTCAACATGAACAACTGCCAGCTCAAGCCACCATAGGGGTTTTTTTTAATCAAAATTTGATTTTTTTGGTACATGGACTCTCTTTTTTCCCACCAACCCATCCTCTTTGCATAGCACAGTTCTAACATTTTCAGATGCATGGTTCAGTTACGTTTCTTGTACATTCTTCATGGGTTGTGCATGTTCATCAGGATTCTAAGTATTCACGAAATCTTGTATTAAAGGGTCTTCCTTATTTTGTCTTCTTCATCCTCTGAAAAAGTGGGATAAAAAGGCTACAACCCTTTTGTTTACGGTGCCTACCCCTTTTTTCTTGTGGGTTTTTTAGCTTACGAACAAGAATCTTGTAAAAATCTTCTTTGAAAGCATGTACAACATCTAAAGGTTGTATTTTTATAATCTAAAGTTTGGATCCAGTGAAAGGATCTATGTTTTAGCAAATGCGATCAAGTAGACCTTTGTCTAATTCTATTTCTATACATATACGAGTAAAGGTGAATAATTAGTGTTGCTTTATTTTGTTACCTTTTTTTTTAAGTACCCAAATTATTTCGAATGTCCTCTAGTACGTTGGGATGCCAAAATGGAAGAGGAAGGTTTGGAAATCTTACCTAGTCTAGCATCTTTGGTACCACCATTTTTTAAGAATCAAACTTCGGAAACCATGGAGTCATTAAGAGTCTTTCTCTTCCCTAAAACTAAGGCCCTTCTTGCAAGACTTTCTCTAGATCTTCCCGAGAATCAAACTATACCACAAAAAAGCTTTTGGAAGAAAGATAAATGCCACAATTTTTTGTCCATTATGTAAAATTCCACTGATGAAATGCCTTTAACCTTGGCCAAAATGCATTAAAGCTACAAATAATGGCCCTTGATGGAAGAAAAGAGAAGAGATGATTTACCTCTTTAATGTTTACTTCTAGTGCTAGAATTTGATTTGATTTTTCAACAATATACGAGCCTAGAATGGATGGAGGTTGATTCATTGAAATGGGGCCCTTTCCACACGTCGCATCTTGTATGAAGATGAAGAAGTTAGCTCTTTCAAACCCACTGCACCCACTCATAACTTAAGCAATGAGACAATGGAAGAATTCTCAGATCTACTATATTCATCCAACCATAATAGATCCTGCATATGTTTCCCTTCGAATATAAGATGTTGTAGGGCTACAAGAATACCCAAGTGCTTCTCCAAGATCTACTTTAGATTCACCACTTTAACAAGCTCAGTGACCTAGATCTGGATCAAGTTGCCTTTGAGGGTCTTAACAAGAACATGAAACCATTTTGTGTGTTTATGATATTTTAGACTGTCCATCACCCACAATGGAGGAAAAAGATGAGGGACCCCAACCCTATTATAGAGCCAAGTCTTACTGCCTTCACAGGAAATACCATGGTCATGGAGATATTGGATGACCTTTTGACATATGTCTGACTACCAAGTCTTTTCATAAAACCTCTACATCTCTTAACAAAATGCGTCCATTCAGGATCCTCTAATTGGCTTAGGGTTTGCTCTACTTTTCTCTAGTTGCCAGCTTGATATCATTTGAACTCACATCCGCCTTTGGAAGCTAAATGACCAGTGGTCATAGATGATGCTTGACAGGGCCATGTAATTGCATATCTACCGAAATTTCAAAGTTGTGTGGAACCCTCGCAAAAATCGATCTACCAACCTGTTGGTGTTGTACTTGATGGCAACTCACTCAAGTGGCAGATCTCAGTTCAGGCACTCAAAATCATGGAAAATGATATACACGCAGGTGATCTTAAGAGAAGCTGCAGGCCTGTAGGTTCGCCGACCAAGAAGTGCGGACATACACGCAGGTGCTCTGTTCAGAAGGTGCGGACCCCAGTTTAACTCACTCCAATGCAGAAAAGCACGTGCACGTGGGAATCTTTATGAATGGTCCATGGTATTTAGCTTGACATATTTGATCCTATGGTTGTGATCCGTGGTTTTTCATCTAAAAGTATTGATCCAAGGTATTGGGTTCCTAGTATTGAATACCTATGGTTTTGGACCATGGTTTGAGTAAAGGCTTGCCTATAAAAATGAAAGGAGATCACTTGGCTATGTACTTGTGAAATTTAAATATCTTAAGATCTGAAATTTTGGGTGATTGGTTTTAAAAGCTAGATCTAAATCAAGGATAAAACTTAAGGTGAATCTATTGATAATTCGTGATCTCTTGGGCGCATGAACAGATCTGTGGATCTGACTGACTGTGGCACATTGGAGGACTGTTAATTTGACCCTAATTAGAAGTTTATAGGCGATCCACCGTGTGAGTGTGGGGGTACGCAGCGCAAGAGAAAGTGCAGTGCGGGGGTACGCAACGCAGCAGAAGGCGTGGTGTGAGGTACGCAGCTCAGGAGAAAGCACAGTTCAGGGGTACGCAGTGAAGCAGAAGGCGCAGTGTGAGGTACGCAGCGCAGAAGAAGGCACAGTGTGGAGGTACGCTATCAGGCAGACAGTGCAGGTGTGGATCTGAGAAGAAGTATGCAGGACAGAAGAACGAGTGGTGCGGAGATACGCAGAGTAGAAGACCGACCAATGTAGATATTCGCAGGCCCCTCTTGGTGAAGTTGTGGACTTATCTTGAAACATTTGTTGGCTGTCTTTTATCTATTGCTGCAGAGTTCTGGGTTTATATTTCTGTCTGAAAATTTATGAAACGTGGTCCTTAAAGAAGTAAAAGAGCTAAGGGAGTTGTAGCTCCCTTCTAGGAGAGACTGGAAAACGAGAGAGAGAGTTGTAGCTCTCGACAGGTTGCAGCCTGCGTACTGGTAAAGCACTGCACTAGTACAAAATCCTTGTAAAAGAAGTTTCTAATTGAAAGAAGATAGAGACATATTGCAGCAGGTGGTTTTCACCCACATTGGTTTTCCACCTTATATCTGGTGTTCTTTGGTGTGCCTATCTATTTTTTCTTGTTCTTGTTCATTATTATATGGCATTGACATACAAATTAATGATCAATATCTGAAGAATAAATTAAAGTATAAATCTGGAAGGTATATTGAAAAGAATTTGATAATACTGATTCACCCCCCCTCTCAGTATTATTTCCAACAATTGGTATCAGAGCAGGTCCTTTTGAAGAAGCTTGATTGCTTGAAGGAAGATCTTTCATCATGAGCAACTATGAGAGGGAAGCATCAATCAGGCCACCGGCTTTTGATGGGACAAACTTCGTATATTGGAAGGTAAGAGTTACTACCTATCTTCAATCTCTGGGAACAGAAGTCTGGGATATCATAGATACAGGGTATACTTTTCCAGCAGCAACTCCTACAGATCCGACTGAGAAGAAGAAATATGAAACAAATACCAAGGCGGTCAATACTCTATTGGGATGTCTATCGCAATCAGAATTTGTCAAAGTTATGCAGTATAAATCCGCAAAGGAAATATGGGACAAGATTGTTCTGAGCTATGAAGGAGATGATCAGGTAAAACGAGCAAAACTTCAAACCTTCAGAATTCAGTATGAAAATCTCAGAATGTACAATGATGAAAGTGTGGCTAACTATTTTCTTCGTGTAGATGAGATTGTTAATTGTATGAAAAATTTGGGTGAAGAAGTAAAGGAAGTTGTTGTAGTTGAAAAAGTTCTAAGATCTTTGTCCCCTAGGTTTGAATCTAAAGTTTCTGCAATAGAAGAAAAGGAGAATCTTCAAAACCTTAAAATGTCACAGCTGCATGGAATTCTAACTGCTTATGAGATGAGGAAAGGAGGACCATCAGATAGGAGATAAGCTGTCCTTAAAGCATCTGGCAAAGGAGAATACTATGAGTCTGGACACATATAAGAAGAAGAAGAAGAATCAAATTTTGTCAAAAATCTTCAACGGGGCACTGGACGATTCCAAGGTAAGTTACCATTCAAATGCTTTGCTTGTGGAAGAGTAGGACACTATGCTGCCAAATGTCCTCACAAGGATAAGATTGACAAGGGGAAGGAACCTGTTAGAAGGTACAAGAAACAGAATGAAAATAAGAAAAAGCGTATTACGAACTCATGAAGATAGTGATGGACTATCAAATAGCGATGAAGATGAACGAGGTAACCACTATAAACTTTAATGGCTTTTTGAAGATGAGGATTACAATGGATGCTTATAGATTATGGATGGCTTTTAATGAAGAAATTTCTAGAACTCAAAAGATGTTTAGAAGAAAGGAATAAGAAATCATTGAATACTCCTGCAAACTCAACTTGTGAAAAAGAAAAATATCTTGAGCAGCTAGAAATGTGAAACCTGTTGGCCTTAGAAAAGAAATTGAGAAAACAAAGGCCCTTAATCTTAAATTTGTTAAAGGATCTAAAACTCTAGATGAGATTATCAGTGTGCAGCATTCCCCTCTAATCAAGATAGGTCTGGGGTATAATGGAGAAGCATCTCAAACTTCCACCTCTAAAAGTTATCTTGATGCAGCAAGAAGGAGTGAGCAAAGACCTAATAGAAATCATCAGGTAAATCAGGGACAGTCTTCCTCAAGGACGAACAAAGACTATCAAGAAAATCGGGGGCATGCTACCTTAAGGACAAATAGAAGCTACAACAAGCCACAGGTAAAATCTTCCCAATTTTCTTCAAAAATGGATGGTAGTAGAAACTACAATCGATTGGATGATAGTCGAAGAAATTTCTTCAATGGCCAATGTTTCTCTTGCCATAACTTTGGTCACAAAGCAGCTCAATGTGTTGCCTATAAGACAATCGTGACTAGAGAAGCTCAAAAACAAAGAAGTATGCGTACAATCACGAATAGGACCTATAACAACTTCTCCACCCTTGAAAGTGAAATTGAATGTTCTATTTGTAATAATTTTGGTCATGAAGATTCTAAATGCAGGATCAGGTTTTGGAAGACAACTCAGAAGGAACAAACCTCAAGTGCCAAAACATGGAGAATGAAGGAACCACAACCAGAAAGATGTGGGATAGCTTTATATGCGGAAGGACAGGAAAATCAATGGTACATCGACAACGAATGTTCGAAGCATATGACAGGTGATAAAGAAAAACTTGAATCATATACTGCTTTAGAAAAGGGAAAGAAAATTTCTTTTGGAAATGATACTCCGACAGTCATAAAAGGGAAAGGCATTGCTCAGTTGAAAGAGGATGTCAAAGCTGGAAATGTTTTATATGCTGATGGCTTGAAACATAATCTATTGAGTGTCAACCAGATGTGCGATAATGGAACCGAGGTGATATTTCGATCAAATGGGTGTAGTGTTTGTGATCTTGATACAGGAGAAACAGTTATCAAAGGCAAAATAACTCCAAATAATCTATACATATTTGAAGAAGGAGAACAAGAATGTTACTTGAGCAAGAATGATGAACACTGGTTATGGCACCGGAGGTTGGGGCATCTAAGCTTTTCAAAAATAAGGAAAGCATGCAAATATCAGGCAGTTCGTGGTCTTCCAGACATCAAAATTCCAGACAACACCATATGAAAATCATGTAAGTTTGGGAAGAAAACCAAAACTAAATTCCCTGAGAAGGAAGGATCAGCCAATAGGCCTCTTGAGCTAGTTCATACAGATGCATGTGGTCCATTCAGGAAAAGGTCACCTTGAGGAGAAGAAAACCTTATATTATTCATCGATGACTTCTCCAGGATGGTTTGGTTAGGACTTATGAAGCACAAGGATGAAGCATTCGAAAAATTCCAATTCTTAAAAGCCTTGGTTGAAAATGAATCAGATTACAAAATTAAGTGCCTCAGGTCCGACATAGGTGGGAAGTTTACCTCAAATTAATTTTTCGATTTTTGTGAAGAGCATGGAATAAGAAGGGAATTCTCTATAGCTAGGACTCCTCAGCAAAATGGAGTGGCAGAAAGGATGAACAGAACAATCCAACAAATGGCTCATGCTATGCTTGATGACTCTGGAACTCCCGCAACCTTCTGGGGTGAAGCTGCATATGCTGTGGTTGTTATTCTCAACAAAACAAATGTTCGAGTAAATAGCACTCAAACTCCGCATGAGCTGTGGTATGGTGAGACTCCTTCGGTAAAACATTTCTAAATTTTTGGGAGCAAATGCTATATCAAGAATACTGATGAACATCTTGGCAAACTTGAACCTAGAGCAGATGAAGGCATTCTCCTTGGATATTCCCCCTACAACAAAGCATATAAGTGTTATAACAAAAGACTCGGAAGAATTGTTTACAGCATTGATGTAGTGGTTGATGAAAAAGGATACATCCCTAGACAAGTAAATCATGAAGATATCGAAGAGGATGAAGACTACCCTCAAAATCAGACTGATGGTGAAGAAGAAACCTATGAAGAAGAAACCCATGAGGAGCCAAAAGAATAGATAAGGTTAGAAGAGAAGACTCCATCTAGGTATGTTCAGAAGAATCATCCCGAATCTCAGATTTTGGGGCAGAAGGAAGCAAGTGTAAAAACTAGAAGAACAATTGCAGAAACCTCAAGCTACTTGGCATTGCTCTCCTGCACTGAGCCACAAAATGTAAAAGAGGCATGCAAAGATGAATGCTGGGTCAAGGCAATGGATGAAGAACTTGAGCAGATTGAAAAGAAAGACACTTGGGAGGTGGTTCCTAGACAAAAATATAAGAATGCCATAGGGACAAAATGGATCTTTAAGAACAAGTTGAATAAAAATGGGGATGTTATTAAAAAAAAGGCTAGACTTGTTTGTAAAGGTTATGCTCAACAAGAAGGTATAGAATTTGAAGAAAATTTTGCTCCTGTTGCTAGACTTGAGGCCATCCGAATGTTCCTTGCTCTCTCAAGCTTTCAGAATTTCAAAGTTTTTCAAATGGACATGAAATCTGCCTTTCTGAATGGGGACTTAGAAGAAGAAGTATACATTGAGCAACTAGATGGTTTCATCCTTGGGAACGATCCACATCTTGTATGCAGACTGAAAAAGGCTCTCTATGGTCTTAAACAAGCTCCAAGAGCTTGGTATTACCGATTGGACAAATATCTTCATCAACAAGGTTTTTCAAAAGGATCAGAAGATAGCAATATTTATTTAAAAATTGAAAATGACAAATTGCTAATACTTGTTGTGTATGTAGATGACATTATCTTTGGCAGAAATGAAGAAGCTATGAGTCAAAGCTTTGCCTTGGTGATGCAGAAAGAATTCAAAATGGCTTTGCTTGGAGAACTGACATACTTTCTTGGATTGCAAATCCAACAAAATGAAGGCAGGATCTTCTTGTCCCAAACCAAGTATCTTAAGCAAATATTGAAGAAATATGGCATGGAAGATACAAAACCAGTATGTACGCCCATGGTCACAGGATGCAGCCTCAGTGCAAATGATGAATCGGCAGCAGTGCATCAACCAACCTACAGGTCTATGATTGGAAGTCTACTATATTTCACAGGTACCCGACCAGACATCATGGATGCAGTGGGAATAGTTGGAAGATTTCAGGAAAATCCAAAGGAAACTCATCTTCAGGTAGTGAAGAGAATTTTCAAATATCTTCAAGGAACTCAAAACTATGGCTTATGGTATCCTAGAGATATAGATCTCACACTTCATGCTTATACAGACGTAGATTGGGCTGGAAGTGTGGATGACAGGAAGAGCACAAGTGGTGGTGCATTTTTTATGGGTTTCAGATTAGTATCTTGGTTCAGCAAGAAACATAGTTCGATTGCTTTATCTACAGCTGAAGCAGAATATGTGGCTACTGCATCTTGTTGCACCCAACTTCTATGGATGATGCAGACTTTAAAGGATTTTCAAATCACTTGTACACCACCTATCTCCATCTTATGTGATAATACAAGTGCAATCAGCATTTCAAAGAACCCAGCCATGTATTCAAAGACCAAGCACATACCGATCAAGTATCAATTTCTCCGGGAACAAGTGTTGGAACAAAAGGTTAAATTGGAGTATGTTCCTTCGAAGGAACAAGTAGCTGATATTCTCACCAAACCACTGCCCAGGGAAACTTTTGAATATCTCAGACAGAAGCTAGGAGTAGTTGATGTATCATCTTGCTGTTAAATCTTGTCTGTTTCCGAGAAAAAAAATGGTGTGCGCGTGTTGGATGAGGAGGATCTGCGTACATACGCAATTTTGTGCAGAGAAAGTTGCGTATATGGAGGTTTGATGGATATCAGAAGGAGCAGGCTCTGGTTGAAGATATTCATAGCTATTGTTGATTTCAGGTGGAACAGAGGTAGAGGGAGAACAAAAGGAAATCTTGGTAGCTGATATTAATGGTGATTAATAGCTACTGCTGCTATCAGTGTTGATGACTTTCATAAGTCTTGTTGTTTAAATATTTCGTCTCTATGTCATGTATCTTTTTCTTTTATAGTGTCAAGGTCATGTAACGGCCTATATTGGTTTCCCCACTATGCCTGGGATGAAGATGTACTATATTTGGTCATCATATGTAATATTTTGATGTATTCCCACTTGGTTGGGTGATGGATGTAAGTATTGAGTCTTTTGGTGATAGGAAGGTCTTGTCTTGGTTCTTCTTGAAGAACATCTTTTTGCAGATCTTGCCTATAGTCAGGGGGAGCATGGTAAGCATAGCAGGACAAGGATTTCAGCATGTACTCAGGGGGAGCACAACCCTTTTCCCTTGATGATAAAGGGGGAGAGATCTTGGTGTTGCCATCAAGTCCAAAGGGGGAGATTGTTGGCATTATGGCACAGGTGTGTCCTTGATGGCAACTCTTTTTGGTAACAGATCTCAGTTCAGGCACTCAGAGAGAAGAAAAAGACATATACGCAGTTTCATCTAAACAAAGACACGTATACACGTGGGTTATACATTGAAAAAGTGCGTATATGTTGGGGATCATACTTTTGGTCCATGGTATTTAGTCCTTGGGACTTGAACCTATGTTTTGGACCATGGCGTCTCGACAGATGTGTTGATCCCTAGTTTTGGGTTCATGGTATTGAAATGTTATGGTTTTGGACCATGGTATTGTGGAAGGCCTAAGACTATAAAAGAGGAAGGAGATCATGTGGCAAATCATCATCCGCATTATTATTGAATATCTAATAAAGTGCTAGAGCTGGTATATTGGTAATTGGGTTGTGATGAAGATCTGGATCTAAATGAAGGAGGAACCTTAGCACAAAAGAAGGATAAGATCTATTCATGGGTCATAATATTTAAGCTTGAATGATAGTATCTTTATATGATTTTGATCTACTAGATGTGGCGCTTGCTTGATCTATAAGTCTGATAATCTGGGTTAATTAGTGATTGAATATCTGAAAGAGTGAATTATCCTTTATAGATCTGTATGCAAGTTCAGTGAAGCGAAGGCGTGTATACACGCAGGTTCAGTGAAGTCATAACACGTATACGCAAGTTGTTTCATACGTAGAAGCGTATGCACGCATGTTTTAGGATGATAAAGTAGCGTATATGTTTTAAACTGTGATCTTGCTGCTTCTGTTCATTGCTGATGTGTTCTGGGTTATGTTTTGGTGTGTGGTTACTGGTACTGTGTTTTGGGTACAGCTGTCAGAGAAATATCTACTTGATTCAGATCTAATTGGTGAAAAGTGATTGGTTGATGGAGAATTTCTTAATGGTTGATTGATGCTCATGGATCCAGTCTGAAAATTTATGAAACATGGTCCCTGGAAGAAAGAGAACGTTGTAGCCTTCTGTAGGCCAGCACCTACGTACTAGTATCTTGGCTATTGCGGGAGCTAAAGGGGGTTGTAGCTCCCTTCCAGGAGAAGCTGGAAAACGAGAGAGAGTTGTAGCTCTCTGCTGGTTGCAGCCTGCGTACTGGTAAAGGACTGCACCAGTACATTGTAAACAAAAGTTTCTAATTAAAGAAAGATAGAGACGAATTGCAGCAGGTGGTTTACACCCACATTGGGTTTCCACCTTATATCTTGTGTTCTTGTGTGTGATTGTCTTTCTGCTCTGTTTTTCTGTCTCTGGTTACTGGTTATTTGATTCTGCATCACAGATTAACAATCATCATCAGAAAGTTAAAGTAAATTAAAAGTTTGCTTTGTATACGCGTGTTTCCTTCTGAATAGTTGCATATATACGCGGGTTTAATTAACTGAAGTAGCGTATACAATTTGGTTTTAGAAAAGGAATAATTGATCTAATAATACTGATTCACCCCCCCCTCTCAATATTATTTCCAACAATTGGTATCAGAGCAGGTCCTTCTGAAGAAGCTTGATCGCTTGAAGGAAGATATTTCGTCATGAGAAACTACGAGAGGGAAGCATCAATCAGGCCACCAGTTTTTGATGGGACAAACTTCGTATTCTGGAAGGTAAGAGTTACTGCCTATCTTCAATCTCTGGGTACTGAATTCTGGGATATCATAGATACAGGGTATACTTTTCCAGCATCAACTCCCACAGATCAGGCTGAGAAGAAGAAATATGAAATGAATGCAAAGGCGGTCAATACTCTATTGGGATGTCTATCACAATCTGAATTTGTCAAAGTCATGCAGTATAAATCTGCTAAGGAAATATGGGACAAGATTGTTCTGAGGTATGAAGGAGATGAACAGGTAAAAAGGGCAAAACTCCAAACTCTCAGAATTCAGTATGAAAATCTCAGAATGTATAATGATGAAAGTGTGGCTAACTATTTTCTTCGTGTAGATGAGATTGTTAATTGTATGAAAAATTTGGGTGAAGAAGTAAAGGA
>APFE030970386.1:1757-48894 GCA_000404065.3 Pinus taeda
ATGAAAAACGCCAAGTTTCTCCTATACTGGACTCGTTAAAATTTCACAGTAAAGGACCTGTTCTATTACAAACAGAAACGGACCGCTCCTTCTTAGGGTTCGAATCAAAAACTAAGTTGGACTCATCCGAAGGATGAGCCTACAAACAAGCATATGTTATCCTCCTCAAGCTTGTAAAAAATAAAGAGGTACTTGCCAGAAATGGTGGGGGAAAAATGAGAAGAATGAGCCTATTTGATATCTTTTTGTCTCAAGAAAACCTTACTACTGCTCTTGAACACGACACTTATTCATTCACCTGGGTTGGGAAATCCTTTACCTCACAGTTGACCAAAATCACTTGACATTTTTAGCTGGGTTATGGGAGTCGACTTTGAGTCATTCGTCACCAAACCATCTGTTGTGTCGTTATGTGTTCAAGAGGTCTGTAAACAAAACATTCAACCGCAAAATACATATCATCCATTGTGTCATCATTGAGTCAGTCCTTGCGGTAACATTTCTTCAACTTGAACTATGATTTCGTGTTGTGGGTTTGCCTGCGACGGGTCGCTTTCTATCGACATCAGCACATTATCTAGAAAGTTGACTTAGGAATCGTCAGTGCCTTGGAGTCTGCATGCATCAATGGCAGGTTTCTCGCCTTCGACGTCAGTTTTCATCATTGACTTGCTATCGAAGGATTCCATGAAATGTTCGACATCGATTCATTCATTCACATCTCATGGATTGTGCTGGGTACTTTGAGAACCATTGACATTACTGGTGGTCTCTCCCACACTTGTTAACGGTTTACATCATTGACTGGTAATCAAGTGGTTTCTACCATGTTCGACATCGACTCATTCATTCACATGGCTAGAATCGTACCAATTCGGGGAACAAAAATGAAGACCCTGGATCTAGTTTCCACCATCCAGGCTGCGAGGAGTTTTGTATTCATTATGTTGTACACCAATCATAAACAGATGGCTGCGTCCATACTGTGTCTACAAGAGTATATGATTATGATGTATTATGAAATCGTTCTTGTACCAGAATAGTTAGTCCAATAGTTAAAGTTTTTGATCTGAGTATGGGAATGCCTACCTCAGTATGATATGATATTATACATGTATTTTGTGTTGAAAATTGCAGGTTCCAATCGGGCTCTCCGCAAGATGATCCTCGAAATGATAAAGTACTTCACCCTTCCTATATGACTTAACACCCTTATCTATTACAGGCTTCGTACTTTAGGGGGCAATCTGTTACACTGAAATTTGTCACCTTGACTATCTGTAGTCTATATGGCCTCATTAATAGCCACATTGTCCTCTTTGTCAAGCCCCATACCTCTTCTCTTCATGTCAAAACTTCAAAGAGAGAGAAAGTCACTTGAAAACATGTTTATCTCTGGGTACGCAGGTTCTCTCTACCTTTCCTGCGTGTACACACTCCAAATACACTATACCTGCATACTTGCATGCTCTGTAAGCTAAAGGTTGGGTGCATACCCCTGTAAAGGTCAAAAGGCGCGAGTTTCATCTTTAAAAAGTTACTTGTGGTCACTTCTAGAGCCTTCTAGAAGAGTTTTTGACGTGTATTGAGCGCCTCCAGATGGTTCATGCACCCCTATGATAGAGAAGCTTATCCCATCAAGAGAGGAGCTACCCCATCCAAAAGAGGGAGTATCCCATTGATGTTGGAACTGAATAACCTCCTCTAGAATACTATAAATACAGGCATTGGGCCAAAGGAGGGGAAGGTTGAAAGCTGAACATTCTAAAGGGTAAATGCTGCTGGAATTAGGACTTCCATTGTTGACTTGTGAGGAGAGATCACTATCCTTCCTTGTTGCCATATTGGGAGTGGGTGAGCTTCTCAAAGTAGAGGAAATCTCTTGCTGGACCCTGGGAGGAGCTTGCACAACACCAAGGCTCAGGTTGTAATGGTTCCTTTTTGATTATTTAATACAAATAAGTCAATTCTTCTCAATGATTTCTTAATGAATTATTTCATGTATTCCTTGGTCAATATGATAAATATGCTTTGTTTTATGATGAATATTCAGATGCTATGTAATCGTTTGCTTTGTTAGTGTATGCAAGTCTGAAAGTGAAGGAGGAGCTCATCTGGATCAGCAAGGCTGGACTGCTACAACAAGCGTTGGACCTAAGGTAAGATCGAAAACATTTGAATTCTCGTAGAATAATGTGTGTTTAGAGAAGGATAGCTCTTGTTTGGTTTGTTTGTCACTAGAGAGTCTTAGACTCCTAGGGAGGTTAGATTTGTCCGCAAATATAACTCTTTCCGCATGACAGGGAGAATGTTGGGTTGTGTTATATTCTTTCCATGACTAGCCCACGTAGTTAACCAGGGGCTTAGAGGCGGGGCAGATCCCCCCTTCATTGCGCCAATTGCATAGTAGGGGGGTCACAGGGGATTTGAGGGGTGCAGGTAACCCCCCTCTATGGGGTCTGGGGTAGCGCACTAGAAAATCTTGTTATTTGGACTGTATATTAGGTTGGTTGTACATACCTATGGTTTTGTGCATGATTTTTGTGCATGGTTTTGGGCGCGATGGTTTTCGGTTCATGGTATTGGATGCTTCAGCATGTATAAATACATATTGTAACATTGAAAGGAACATAATGAAAAATCAAGCAGGTAGTCCCGGTTTTGGGATCCAGGGGAAAATCTCTGTGTATATGTCTTTTATGTGTTATGCTCTCGCATTGTTTATTTTCTATGTTTTAGAATTCCTATGTAGGTAATTTCTGTATGAGGTTAAAACCTATAGTTGGCTTGTTGGGAACTTACCTAGGTTCAGGGTTAATTAGCTAAACAAATCACAACACTACTGGCCATTTCGGCAACAGTCCACGGGGTGTGGACTGAGGTCTCACCCAAAGTAGTATGGGTGGGTGCTAGAACCAGGTTTCTGCACCCTGGAGATGTTTGATGAGTTCGACTGGTCCGCGGTTTCCCCCTGCGCATAGGTTGCTTCGCGCACTTTCTCGTTCCTTGCAACCTGATATGTTGCCTTCACGTAGCCCTACCGAGGGGCTGAACACTGCTCTCTGTGTTATTACCCAAGAACTTGCTTATATTCCAATGTTAGTTAATTATCTTTGCCTACTTGAGTGCTTTAAGTTATACTTAACAACATGAAACATTCATACAGGTGCGCATAGTAAATAAATAATATTTGCAAATTATATCAATATTGCATTAACCCAAGAACAGATCCACAGAACTATAAATAAACTTCTCTTTATTGATTTTTTCCATGGTTACAGGCTTGACTTGCCTTGTGCACTCAACTGCAGGGGTCCACACACTTAGTTGCGGACTACTAGGCCTCTGCGCACTTAGCTCCAGAGACTTCACCTACTCTACGACCCACAGACACACTTCACACTACAACTCAATCACTTAGACTTCTTATCCTCATCTTTTATTGTCTATCTCCTTTCACACTTAGAGCCTCGCTCTATTTATACAATCCCATGCTATGTGGACCAGGGGTAGGTCTATCTAGTTGACATTACATTACAACACTAGGGCGGACAACCCTGTGACTCTATCATACTTTCACACCCCCCGCCCGCAATTCGCAGAGCTTTACAACAATATTCGGTAAAAACTTGGGCTTTAAGCCCTAAAACATGCCTCAAAGGGGATTCCATGCCCAATAGGTCCCCAACACAAACATTGTGACTCGCCCTCGAGTCACTCTATTGTTGTGGTCATCTTTGCGCGAAGTCCCTCCAGCTGTTCTCGAACTGTGTCAAGGTCAGCAGCGCACTGAGCTGCTGCTTACTGGATCTGTTGTATACACTGTTCTGAGACCTCTATATCCAAACTGCTTCTCTACATCTATGTTTGTATGCCCTACATTTGTTTATAGTCTCGTGCCTTTGTCCAGATCCTCAGGGCATGAAGACTATGCTTCTACTGGTTAGTCAGATAGTCGGGCCACCCGTGTAGGGATACAAGCAACTGCCATTCACTTTTCTTGGGAAAGGTTCTCCATTTAGTTTGACTAGATGTAGCGCACCTCCATCTGTGACCTCCTTAACAACGTATGGCCCCAACCAATGCATTCTGAACTTTCCTAGGAATTTATCAAAATTACTGTCATGTAGCAACGCCAAATCATTTACCTTGAAGGTGCGCACCTTAATATGGCGATCGTGTTAGGCCTTCTCATGCTGTTTTTGCACTTGTTGATGAAAGCTAGCTAGGAAATGTTCCTCCACGAAGTTCTTCCAACTATGCAAGCCTTTCGTTGAGGGCCTCGCAGTCCGTCATACCTATGAGCACTGCTATAGGAAGACTAGGTACAATATACTCCATTGGCATGACAACTTCTACACCATAAACTAACCGAAAAAGTTTTTGTCATATCATTGTATTACACGTTGTCCTATAAGCCCATAGTATTGCAGGTACGTGTAGGTCCTAATCGCTTCGCTGCGCATTGCATACTTTGGTTAGTTCTATCTCTGGTATTTTGTTGAATGCTTCTACTGTCCCATTAGATTGTGGGTGATACGGTGTGCTTTTTTGATGGTACACCTGGAATTCTTCTATGAGTGTGCTAATGGTTTCATTCAGGAAATGTGTACCACGATCAGTCATTAATATTTTTGGGCGGCCAAATCAAATCAATACATGTTCAAACAAAAACTTCATAGTTGTGGTGGGCATGTAGCCTTTTACTAGTTGCACTTCCACCCAACGGGTCAGGTACTCCATCTCGCTAATGATGTATCGCACGCCCATTTTTTCCTGAGGTTTGATAGGTCCTACAAATTCGATTACCCACCTTTCGAAGGGTTGCAGTGTAATTTGTGGATTTAAAGGCATCTCGTCCCTCCGCAATGGTTTACCTATCCTTTGACATATATCATAGGCCTTATACTGTGCTTTTGAATCCCGATGAAGGGTTGGCCACCGCAATCTTATGTGGAGAAGATTTTTCGCGGTCACTCATCTTGCATAAGTCTCCTCATGCAGTGCCCTCATATGCTTCTATGAGCATCTCACTATGCTCGAATTCAGGTATGTATCTTCGCAGTATCTCATCATTTCCCATTTTGTATAGGTGCCCCGTGATGACAGAAAAATCCACTGCACACACCACCAATTCCTTCTTCTATTGGATGGAGTATTCCTTCGGCATAGTCCCTATTGTCAGAAAGTGGATTATATCTTCAAAGTTTCCATCCATGACATGCACAACAAAGAGCTATGCATCAGGTAATCCTTCCTCCAAACTAGTAGGTTCATTGCCCATCTAAATATGCAACAAGTGATCCAGTCCTGCTTTTAGGCATCCAGGATTTATCACAACCTCAAAGTAATATTCTTGGAACAATATGAGCCACCTACATATGTGCCCCCCCAACATAGGCTTATTGACCAAGTATTTTAGCGCGGAATTGTTTGTATACATCTTGAAATGTCCTCCCAGTAAATAGTGCCGCTATTTTTGGAGTGTGTACACCATAGACAACCCCTCATGCTCAGTTTTAGAATAGTTATTTTTCGCTTTAGACAACCTGTGACTTGGAAATGTGATCGGGTGATCCAAGCCCTCTCCACCCTTTTGGGTGAGCACCACTCCTAGCGCTATACATGATGCATCAACATGTACATGAAACTCCACATCCCATTTTGGGAAGACTAGGATTGGGGTAGAGCCCAAATTCTCTTTTAGTATATCTAGGATCTTTATGCAATCATCATTTCAATAGAAAGTGACATCCTTTTGAAACATTTTCTCCATTGACGTTGTGATATGGGCATAGCTTTTGATGAACTTCCTGTGGTACCTTGTATGTCCCAAGGTAGTGCGCAACTATTTAACACTTCATGGTGCTTCCAAATTCAGAATTACTGCAATCTTCATGGGGTCTACCATTAGCCCCTATTTGCAGACCACATGTCCCAACATGGTCCCAAAGGGAATGAGGAACGTACACTTTTTGAGGTTTAACACAATTCTATGTCGTTGGAAAGTATCCAACATCAAGCGTAAGCTCGGTACATGGTGCTTAACCAATACAAATACAGTCCAATCATCCAGATAGACCTCCATGAATTTGTGGTTATACTCTTTAAATGCTGCAACAATTATATGCGAAAATATGGCCAACACGTTCTTTAACATAAACAGCATAACGATGTATTAAATGTAGCCCCACTCAGTCATGAAGGTGGTCTTGCTCCTATTTTCTGGTGTGATTTTGATATAGTGGTACCCTGAGAACCCATCAGTGAACGAATAGGCTTCTTTCCCACTGACATTTTCCAATACTTCATCTATGAATGGATTCAGGAATGGGTTGTGCACACAGGCGTCATTCAATTTCCTAAGGTCCATGCATATTCTTATCTTGCCCTTTTTCTTCCTCTCCTATACTACCATAGGGCTTAACTAATCATATTCTTCCACTGGTTCAATGATTTCAGATGCGAGCATTTTGTCTAGTTCTATGTGGATCGTTTCCTTGTACTTCAGGTTCAAGCAGTAAGGCCTTTGCTTAACTGGCTTCACGTCGGGTTTTAGGGTGATCTTTATCATCCCAAAATCACCAACGGTCCCTTTTAAATTTGCGATCTTGGTCGGGAATAAGTCTTGATTCTCACAGAGTAACACAATGACCTTATCCACTGTGACATCATCCCAGTAGTCATCGAGCATTGCATAATTCAGTTCGGCCTCCATATCAATATTCACCTACCTCGTTTTTATCGACGCAGTAATGTCAGGGCCCTCAATCAATGGCCCTTGAAGCTCACGATAGCCTTTAGTTTCTGGAATGTTAACTTTGCATGTATCTTTGTTGTCTTCTTTAATGTTTACATTGTAACGCTCTTGTGCAGCTTAGCTGGGTCACCCATTCAGGCTGAAGCACTTCCATTGGCTCCTGGCGTATTTTAAAGATGGCTGCTTTTACTGCTTGTAGTGCATCATCAATAATATCCCACCAATGATCTTCAAACGTGAAGGTTAATAGGAATCCTTCACACAAGATATCCCATTCGTTCATGCCATGGTGAGGCTCCATCTATATATACCAATTCATGGGCTTAATATCCAAGGTGTGATAGAACATGTGCACCCACTCAGGTTGGGGCTCTTCCCCATAGACCTTTTTCCACTTCACGAGGTGTTCTCGTGGATCGTCCCATTCATCATACTTGTATTTTAATCTCATCTAAGGCTTCCCAAATCATAGGCACATCATCCTTCTGCATCTGTGTTAGTCCTTAAAACTTCTTTGGTGCGTACCCCACCATCTTCCAGGTGTAGCACACAATACCCATTTCAGAGCATCAAGACACTGCTATTCTGGCACTTATTTTTCAAATTTTTTCAGGAACTCCTCCACTACACCTAACCCATTGTACATAGGCAAATCCCATACCTTTGTTTCTACATAATGCAATGACCTTGTCATCATGTTGCAGTTGAGCGTGGTTACCTCGTGTAACCATTACTGCCATCGTTCTATCTCCTCATCAAAATATGATGTGTAGGAGCTTTTGCACTCCCATGAGATTCAACCATCCGCAGTTGGATTTACCTAGTCTTTCTCCCATCTGGTTACATTGTAGACATAGTCCAGATCGTCATCATTGTCATTGTCGTGCACTAGATCTGTGTAGCGCGATCCTTCTGCAGGGTCTAAAGGTACCACTATGCGCAGTGACTTTTTTTGAAAAATCATCTTGCGCTTCTTTAGATTTATCACTCCATTCATGTTAGTGGCCCAATCTATTACCAGTAGCATGGGATAGGGGTTGTTGTCATCAAAAATCTCTATCACTTCGAAATCTGGTACTGTACTTCCTCCTTCAATGTCTACTGTAATTCCCTGCAATCTTCCCATAGGTAGGATCTTTTGTTGGTTCGTCAAGGACAGTTGGATAGGAGACCATTGCAACACAGGCCTGCCCATGCACTCCCATGTCTGCTTTGGCAGGACATTCATGTCTGATCCTAGATCCAAAATCACTTGGTCCATCTCATATTCCCCAATCTGCGTGGTCAATCTCATCCCCCTTCTTGTTCACATCGTGTGCTTCCTAAGCTTCCAGACTATGCACGGTTCTCCTGGTGTGGTCCAAGCGCATTTAGCTATGAGTTCTTGTAGCCCCTTTACGACCTTGCTGTCGAACAACAACTTCATGCATGTCTCCAAGAATGTAGCGAGAATCAATGGGTCCATTTCCAGAGCCAGTCTGTGTTTACTTCCTAAAGTGGAGGTGTCAGCAAAGCTCCTCTTAGATTCCATGAAGGACTCCTTAGCATGATCCAAATCAATTTTTGGTTCCTTTGTTGGAGCCTTGCGAACCCAGGTACTCTATTTAAGCTACTTACCTTCATCATCCCCTGTTATAATACCACTCTGGAGCATGATATTTACATTGGGGTCTCCCTTGCGCAGCTCAGACCTCATCATTTACAGGTTCTGAGTTGGGAGAGGCTAGAATTCTCCTTTATCGCACAACCTTGCTATTAGTGTGGGATAGTCCTTTGTCTCATGATCAAAGTACATACAATATAAGCATGATGGTCTCATTGGATTTGTACAATTGTGGGCATAATTCCCTGGCCCTTCACAAATGTAACATAGCAACTTTCTGTGACATCTTCCTGGTCCCATTCCACCTCGACCACTTCCGTACCCCTGAAATCTAGTGTGCATCATTCCTGCATTTTGATAGAGGGGCCATGTTTCGGCTTGAACTCTAAAGGTAGGAGTTTGATCCATCATTAGTTCATAACTTCTACAAGTGCGCTTGTCATGTCCTACTGACCTCAATAAATTATAGAACAACTATTGGGAATTCTGCGTATACTTCTATAATAGATGGCAGTTATCTGTAGCATGCTTCCCTCGTATATGAAAAATCGGGCACCACAATGCAGGCACCGTGCTTGGTCCTACGTGTGCCTCCAGTCTTAGTGGCATTGGTCCTCCTCCCGTAAGGTAATTCTCGAACACCGGGAAGTGGTCCTCGTCGTGCCCTTGGCCGTTGTATTTGACGCACCATACCTCATCGTGCACCTCTGGGTGGGTTGTCCTATCTTGTTTTAAATTCTGCATCTCCAGGCACAAATTTTTTAACTGCTCGCGAATATGTTGGACTCCCAGGTTTGGATCTTGTATCAGAGTCTCATGCAATCGCATCGCAACCTCCAAAGCCTCAGCCTAAGTAGTTAGCCTTTGTTGTGACAACGTATTCCATAAATGCAATGTTAATGATGCTACAAACCATGCGTGACGTTTCCCATCTATTAATGTCATGTTCACTTCGTGAATTGTGCACTTTATTCTTTGATCCAACTCCCACAGGGTTTCTCCTGGTAGCAAGGTGATCTCCTTGAATATGATGATCGACTGCACCTCTAATTTTCGCCTGCTAAATTCTTTGTTCAATGCCACTTGGATATCTGCTATCCCCACATTCAGATTGTCATTGGAATTCTTAATGTACCAAGTCAGCACGCGATCTTGCAGAGAACTTAGCAATGTTACCTTCTTTATATTTTCGTTGATGACACCATGCGCTTCCTGTTATCACTCATATTTTGCTAGAAGTTGTAAGAAGAGGAAAGGGGTCCGAGATAACCACAAACCAACTTTTGGGTACAGAATCTAGCCAATTTGTACGTAGAGAGGGCTCTCTCTTTAAAATTTAGCTTTGTTTGATAAAGTTTTAGGCTAGTAATGGAAGCTTTGGTATTTTGATTAGGTTTGGTGGTGAAATTCACTAGCAGATGGGTAGAACTGAATATTTCAGGTCATTGGGCTAATGGAGTCAAAAGATGATGGCTCAACTAGATTTGGTTACTCAACAAAGGATGGCTTCACAGGGCAAGATAGCTAAACAGGGAGCAAATGATAACTTGAAAGGATGGGATGGGCTCAAAAGGGAAGAAGGGCAATAAATAATCCTTCCACATGTCTTGAGAAGAGGGAATTTAGATGATCACCAGTAAAAAGCAATTAAGGATTTTTTACTAAATGATCTAAATGATAAACTAAGAAGCAGGAGCAATTAAGAATTCCTTGCCTATGATAGTTTAGAGGAAGACATTAAGAATAAAAACGATTGAAAATAGATTTTAATTAAGCACTTTCTGAATTATGCTTTTTCGTTTTAATATTCAGATATGGAACAAAATTGAAACATTAAACAAGAAACAATAACACATGAGTTATAAAATACTTATTTGTCTAGTGTTTTGCACATGAATCGTGTGAAAAGTCCTTTGTATCAATTCTACATCCACCTAGCCATGCAAGATTTGGTCCAGCAACAATTTATTCCATAGTAAACCATTTTACATAAATGTCTAAGAATCCACCCTCAATACTCTGAATGAGGGAGTATTTATACAAAATTTTTACAATAAAATATCTCATAACAAAGAAAGATACACCCTAGGGTGACTAACTATAAGTTAAATGAAAATAGAGACAGATGGTCTCGTAGATAGAAGATAAAGTAAACAGATGACTTGCTGTCCCCGTTTTCTGTAAATGGACTGGAGGCAGGCTCTATGATGAGGCATCTTGCTTTCTTCCTCGTAAATTAGTGTTGGTTGTTTTGCTTTTCACTTTATCACTGATACACTTTGACCTGTCATGATACTCTTTACCTGTTTGATCCTTGTTCATCCTCTTTTACCATTATTGACTGTAGTAAATAATGCAAATTTACTTTTTTACCAAGGATAACTTACAAAAGGTGTAGCATTTCTATCCACCATTTTCCCTGTGGTATTTTGGTTCTTTGAAGTTTCTCAAGGATTTCATCAATCTCGGCGTACTTGAAAAAAGTAGGCTGAACTGGAAACAAATGCCTTAACTCATGTTCAACATAGAAGAGGTTCTCTAGACTGTCATAGAGAACTTTGCTCGTAGGCAGTGCTTTTGGTGCTAATGTGATGGTTCATGAACTTTACTGGTTATCTACATATTCAGCCGATTTTTCAACATAATGTATATGCCTCATTAATTTACCATTGATAACTAAAGGACTAGGAAGTCCTTTGTTCTGCGGAATACCAAATTTCTCCATAAAAACAATAATCTCCTCTTGCATGTTTTGGCATCTTCTTTCCAAATTTTGCATTAGAGACTTTTTAGTCAATACCTTTTTTACTTCCAGAATAGTCCCTGTTTTGTCATCAATGCCAATTTCTTGTAGCGGATACTTATTCTTGCTATTCAAAAAATTTATAACCCTGGTGGCTTCCTCAAGCATCCTTCCTAATTCATCCTTTATCCTCTGAATTTCTTCCAGTGCTACCTTTACTAAATCAATCTGTTCAAATATTATTTGTATTTATGGCCAAACATCATTTACTGACTGAGTGGTGTTGGTCCAAAGAATCTTCTTAATGTCTGCCAAGGGCTTCGTCAAATGTGAGGTATTTTTGTAATGATTTCACCTTTTGTTCTAACCCTTTATTTTCCCTTACCTTTTCTGCAAAATTTATCTTTGAAAGATCATATCTTTGTTCTAAGGTAACATATTGTTCTTTTACCTTTTACAACTTCTAAAATTGGGGATTTATCTCCTCCATTGATTTTATCAATTCCTCTATACTTAGACCTAAAGTTCCTATTGGTGTCGTTCTTGTACCTGTCCCTGTGACTACTTCAACTGTGGCCAAAGGGACATTGGGTGCCAGAGCTGTTTCCAGTGTTGAAGGGATTGCAGTGGAGACCACTGGTATCACATTTGGTGGCTGGGAGGTCGAATCTCCTTGCTTGCTTTTGAGTGATCTTTCTAACTCTTGCTCAGTCTCCCTCAGTTGTTCATTAAGTTGTAAGACCAAGTCCATAAGCTCCTTTTTAGACTTCTTAAGAACAATTTCTGCAATTTGTGGATGTCTTGATGGGGGTAATTTTAGATGCTTTCTTAAGGTAGCTATGTCTTCATCTTTTTTCTTTATTAAGGCTTTTGCATCTTTCACATCATTTCGATTATGACCCAATCCAATCACTAACTCTTCCAAAGATTTAATTCTGTTATCTTTAGTTTGTGAGGAGGCTCTCTCCAGTTGTAATTTGGTAGTTGTATTATTTAAATAATTATCCAATCTTTGGGCCATCATGGCCTTACCAGTCAAAGTTGAATATATCATTTCTCCTGTTTGCCTATGTAGCTCAATCTGATCCACGGGATGAATATCTTTTGCCATGACCTCAAAATTTGTTTGAAGGTAATTCACAACTTCTTGAGGTTTCTGTACTTTAGGCTTGAAGAGGCTCATTTCCATTTCGCCCTCCTTAATGTCATAGGCTAACATCAACCTATTCTGATTAGTGGGAGCCATTTTTAAGTATTGATTATAGACCTAGATTCTTAATGGCTCATTCCTAGCTTTTATTTTCTTGAATTTCTTTTTAAAATCCAAGTTCTCACTTCCTGGAGGCTTAAAGGATGATACTTTAGTGCTCTGTTGCCTCTCTAACTCCTGTATTTGTGAGCTAGAAGGTGTCCCACTTGCTGGGAAAGTTTGGTGACTATCTACACCTTCTTTTCTTTGGCTATCTGTGGTTTCTTCAAAAATTTCCTCTTCTGAATGAGGATTTAGCTTGTGGATTTTAGCACCAAGCTGGTTTGATGGGCCATTGGCAGGGGTAGCTACCTCTCTGTCTCTCTTTTTGTTCTTTTCCTCATTCAGAGGAGTTTGTCAAATTGGGGTCTTTTCTACATTAACTTGAGCTGGGTGAGCCTGTGTTTGAGCCTGCTCTTGAGAAGTTTCAACTTGCTTTGACATGATTGCTTGTTCTATTGCTTGGGTGCTAGTCTCTAGTCCCTTTCCCTTAGATGTCCCTATAAGTGGTGTGGTGGTATCCTGCGAGTGCTTCTGAGAGGTTTCAACTATAGAGGCACTGATATCTGATGCTAACCTTTGAGAAGTTTCAAACTGTACTTGTCCAAAAGAATCCAAGTCAAGTGTTTTTTCAAGATCCTTCATCACATTTTCTATATTGACCTGTTCAACATCAGTTTCCACTAAGGTACCTTCCCTCCATTCATCCATATTAGAAAATTGTTCAATCTCTAGAATTCTGTGAGGTATGTAAAGTGATAGTCTATTTTTTGCCCTTCTATCACAGATTAAACAATGGGGATCATAAGGAAACCAACTAAAACTTTTGTGTAGTTTAAGATGATCTTCTAGAATTTTCTCTGCTTCTATCCATGCTTCCCTAGTGTTGTAGGTGAAAGGGCCTAATTGACTCTTGATTCTGAGTTGTGCTTTCCTTTTGGGTTTGTGAAAATTAACCAAGTCTGAATTTATCATCTTTTGTAATATTCTAATGCAAACAGTCTCATTGGAACATATCTCGGTAGCTTGAATGGGGAAAGCTCACATTCATATACTCTAATTTCTATATGGTTCTGGTATAAATACCAGTCACCTACTCTGTATTGTTTAAAGCACTGGAGGATGTTCTTAATATCATCATTGATTCTGGGAGGTGAAATCCCTGCTAGCAAGGTGGTTTCTAGGTGTACAAATTGATCAATGAACTCATTATAAGAATAAGGGTTGGCATAAGATCTATGGAAGATGGAGGTCCAAAAGATGACAGACCTTCAATTACCCTTGGTATCCAGTTTCTTGGTGGAAAATGGGAATTTTTCTGATTGGTAGTAGAGAATGAGAGGATATATAAAGGTGGAAAACTTGAAAACCCTTTCATTCTCCAGTCTTGTGAACTGGTCATGAATTTTGTCATCAATGGATGAGGCATAGTCATACATGACATGAGGGGGTTGTCTAGGAGTAAAGATAGACATTAGCACTAGGGTCAGTTCATCTACATACTCACTAGTGTTGAATCCGATGACTGCAGATATCATATCGACTATGATTTTACCCATATCAATGAAGAAAACTTGCATATAAAGAGGTGGGTCCTTGGTTTGATATTGCTTTAATATGAAGGTCTGGTAGAGGTGATCAAGTTCAGATTGGGACATTTTAGTTGATTTCTCAAGTAAACGTGCATTGGAAATGGGGGTGAGGTCCTGGCTGGAGTGAAATTGCAACATTTCATTTATTGATTCAGCAGTTATTGGGAAAAGGATTGTTCGGTTGGGAAACATAACTGTGCTACAGTTGGGGTCATAATTGGCATGGTAATGATGGATTATGTCAGGGAAAACATGAACAAAGGGGAGAAACTATATGGGTAGATTGGATTCCCACAGTCCTATGGAATCATGGCCATTCAAGTAGTTATCTCTACCTTGGCAAAAGAATTTGAGTTGATTTTTGTCAATGGTTAAGTCTTTTATCTAGAAGTCCTTATCTGCGAGAGGCAGATAGTCTAAATCTAGATAAGGAGCATTAATGGGTGCAACATTCAAAGCTATCGGGGTCTCCATTTCTAGTTCTTGTGGATTTAGAAAGGGAATTGAGGTTTTCTTTGCAAAAATGGGCAAAATAGAGGGTCTGGAGGACTTCAATGGTGAAAATAACAATAGAATTATGGAGAATTTGGGCCTTTTTAGTCAATTTATAGTGGAAAGCAAGAACTTGCAGGGTTTTTTGTCGGGAATTTGATAAATACTTGTTCCTTGGGAGATGGGTGACGAAATGCAGGTACTGTGGAGGGTTCTGGGTGGCATTGGCTGCAAGGTTTGGAGTAGGTTGGTGACTGTAGGCTTGAACTAGTTGACCTTGACATTCGTTTACATGGGCGTACAGGTTTACAGGATAAAACACTGAAAATGACTTATTCATTTTATGTAAAAAGTCAAGGGTTGGCAGGCTTTAGAACTCGGATGGGTGGAATTAGTAGCAAACGACATGATGTTTTTTCATTTAGTGGGGAGGAAATAAGTGGTTTGTATCGCACCGCTCATGGGAAGAGGGCGGTATTTGGCCTTGGGCTAGCGTCTCCATAGAGCGTCGGACACGTGGCAGAGGCAATGTACAAGAAACCGCTTTGTGATCGAACACTAATGTCTTGTCACAAAGTGTCATTCAATATGCTTTATGTTTTTTGTATGTGGGAGGCATGATCGGACAACTGTCGGGAGATGCAAGGTGACGGGGGATTAACAAGGGCAAGCCCTGTATGATTAAATATTATTTAATCATATCGGGGGTGACGGGATTGGCTGGTGAAGTTATTAACCAACCATGAGGGTTCATTAACCCTTTTTTAATCAGTGGAGGGTCAGGGTTGTTAATTAGTTACTGATTAACTAATTAATCCCATTTTAAAACATATTACAGTTATAATTAACCAGGGGCAGGATATTTAAGAATTTCAGGATTATTACATAGTTACAATAATACGGGAGTGGGTAAACCTTATAAGGGATTATATATATTAATATGTTAGTATTTAATATGACTTTATGAAATTGAAAGCGCTAAGTATAAAATATTTAAAGTGTGTATTTAAACTTATGCTAAAGTGAAAACGATGGTTTTTTGTGGAAAATTTTGTAATTTTCCTAAGTAAATTAAGATTTTACTTAGAAAAAACTTATGAAGGGGAATGAATGATTTTTATGAAGGGGTATGATGATTTAATAGATGGTCTTATGTACTTAGGCTTTATAAATTATTGGGTTGAGGGTCCGGTCCCCCCAGAAGTTAGAGAAATGCTCTGAACCCCTTTAACTTTGTAAATGCCTTTAGTACTTAGGGGAAGTTAGTGATACTTAAGGGGAAAATGGATAGGGAAATGAATTAGTTTGACTTTGTTTCTTTGATGTGCTATATCCAATGTAAGTTGTGCTTTGTACAAGTGATGAAAGAAAAATATTTAAGAATTAAACTTAATTCACCATGCATTTATTCTGCAACCATCATCTACTTACCCTACATACTTTATCCTAGCATTTTCACTTCTTTATTAGGGTGCACATAGACTGGTAAACCCTTTTCTCACTTTCTCTTCTTTTACATAGTGATATCTATCTAAATCTACACTTATTACATCCACGGGGTTAGATTAAACTTTTCCTATCTACTAATTTGCCAAGATTACACTGTTTGGTCAGATCTTTATTCTCTATTTCTACAACATGAAATTGAAATATGAACTAGCCAAGTTTAAACTGTTTGATTGTTCATGAACTGTGGCATAGGTGACAAAATGCACACAATTGTTTATTATTCATAAAGTAAATAGTAGTGGAATTTGGGCTTGCACACTTTCCCGGTCTTTCTTTTTGTTGGGGTTCATTTTCTTTCATTTTTTGACAATCTTTTATTCTTTTTACCCTTTGATTTTTCTTTTAGGGTATACCCTATTTACATTTTTTTAACTTTTTGATTTTTTACAAATATGGAAAACCTTCGCAACAAGTAAAGGTATGAACATGTTACATATCTCATCAATTCAATCATAACATATGACACCTATTGGTATAGGGTCCTAACACTTCCCATACCGCTTTTACGACAAACCAAAATTGGTCCAGATCTTCATTCCCTACTCCCTTGAACATTGGTAGCTTTATCGCGCTGACCATACTATTTTGCGGTTGTGGCATAGGTGGTATGGGCAAAGTCGGGGGTGAAGATGGTGAAACTGGTGGTGGTGTGGGTGGGGGGTGGTATGCATGCAAATGTGAAATCAAGGTGAAATCAAGGGGCTAGTTTCTAGTTCTATGCTACATTTGTTTCAGTAGATCCTCCCACTTCACATAGCCCCAAACATCTATTTATTCGCATAACTCACTTTTCACACAATAGCATTTTAATCCAAGTGTTCAAAGATTTAATGTACTTATCTCACGGTCCCTTGAGGAAGCGTCATTTTTCCTCACTATAGATGAAAGAAGTATCTACCAAGAATTCAGTGATGAACCGTCATATGATCAGATTCAGCCAGTGATCGACATTGTGTGTGATTTTATCTTCCGATGCATCCAGTCTGTGCACCAATTCTAGAGTCCACACAATGGGTTTGTTGAGTTTACACCTTCCATTGCTATCTTCTGGCTTTGTGATCCACTCGTACAACTTAGTGGGGAAGGATGCAAAGAAAATTTATCGATATCCGTATATAACTAGTCATCTAACCACTCTTCCTTCGAAATGCGTAGATTCTTGTTTTCCTGCGACGTGAACTCGTGAATATTTCTGTCGAACCACTCTTCAATTCTTTTCTTGGTTGGATTCTAGTGATACGACATTAGACATCTTTATTTTGATCCCGGTCCTGGCAATGGAACCATTTGTTGGCTTGTTGGGGCCTGACCCAGGTTTATAGTTAATTAGCCAAACAAATCCCGGTACTACTGGCCCTTTCGGCAACAGTCTGCAGGGCGTGGATTGAGGTCTCACCAGAAGTAGTATGGGAGGGTGCTAGAACCAGGTTTCCACACCTCGGAGATGTCTGATGAGTTTGACTGGTATGTGGTTTCTCCCTGCATGCAGGTTTCTTTGTGCACTTTCCCATTCCTTGCGGCCTGATATACTGCCTCTGTGCATCCCTACCCAGGGGCTCAGCGTCGCGCTCTATGTTATTACCCAAGACCTTGCTTATATTGCAATGTCTATTAATTATCTTTTCCTACTTGAGTGCTTTAAGTTATACTTAACAACACAAAACATTCATACAGGTGTGCACAATAAATAAACAATACATTTTCAAATTATCAATCTTGTATTAACCCAAGAACATATGCACATAATTATAACCAAACCTCTCTTTATTGATTCACTCCATGGTTACATAATCAACTAGCCCTCTGCACTCATCTGCAGGGGTCTGCGCACTCAGCTGTGGACTACTAGGCCTCTGTGCACTCAGCTGCAGAGCCTTCTCGTACTCTACGACCCAGAGACACACTTCACACTTTGACTCAATCACTTAGACTTCCTATCCTCATATTTTATTATCTATCTCCTTTTACACTTAGAGCCTCACCCTATTTATACCATTACATGGTCCGTGGACCATGGGTAGGTATATCTAGCCAACATTACATTACAAAACTAGGGCAGACAACCCTGTGACTCTATCATACTTTCGCCGCTCATGTTCGTAATTTGTGGAGCTTTACAACAATATTTGGTCAAAACTTGGGCTTTAAGCCCCAAAATATGCCTTGGGGGGATTCCATGCCCAACATAGGGGGATAGGACCACAAACACAAATCACCGAGTCAAGTGGTATTAGAGTGACAACGATGCTCTATGGGTTTAAGAAATATTACAAATATTTATATTGAAGGAATTTTACAAGGAGAGAAGAATGAGGATAGCTAGTGACATAGGAACAAGAGAGTTGTGGCAAAAAAATCAAGAAAGAAAGTAAGGAGGAATTGATAAACTCATACTCAGAACAAAATGAATGTGTATGAGTACCTTCCAAGTGTAGAGCACGGAAGAATTGAGATATTGAGACCTCAGAAGTGGAGAAAGAGGCAAGTAACTAAGGTAGGTAACTGGTTTGTAATTTTGTTAAATTTTAGTAAGAATTTAACCTTGCAATGTAGTAGCAGTAGAGGAAGACGTTGACTATAATAATGAAGCATAGAAGTGTTCTAGGAGATGTTGGAAGTCCTCTAGAGGAGAGAATAGGAGAGGTGAGAATGAGGTGATAAAGACTGCAAAAGCTGGAGAAGAGAAATGAATTCTCAAGAAATTCCTGAGGAGTAGTAAAAATGATACCAATATCCCAAGCCTAGGAGAATTAGGTGAGGTATTCGATAAAAAGAAATGGAGAAGAATTTTCACAAGGGCTTGAATGTAGCCCACACTATGTGAGTGGAAGGTCACAAGAATGAGTTGTCATTGCTATAAAAACCTCCAAAATTTTGGCCTATATCCAAATTTTAGACCCTAATATGAATTTTCATGTTGTTATCACAATTATTAAGAGTCATAACATGTGTTTTGTCTAAGTGATCTTTCCCCTTTTAGAAAAAAATCAAGGTGTCGTCTTTTAGCATGGAAAGCATCACACATCACACATGTAGTTTTGGTTTGTTTCAAGGGGTAACCTAGGTGCTAATACATCATTCTTATCATGTATACATGTATCACACTTATTCCAAAAGTGTCAAGCACCATTTCACAAGTGTCATCACTGTTATTGTAAAGTGTACCTTTAGTGTCGCACTTGGGAAAAGTTATCACAATGTCATCACATTGAGGGAATTATGGTGTACATGTGTTATGAGTGATTAATGGTGTTTCATCAATTGTTCTAAGTGTGTGATCATGTTTAGGATTTTTTATTATTCACTTTGGTGTCACTGATCCCATGCTTAGCCAAGTCTAAAAAATTTCCTTGTCGAGCAACTTGACCTCACTCCGCCTTCTTGAATTTCACACTACACAGTCCCAATTCTGAAGCTAAGACCTTGCCTCCTGGAACTGTGCAATGCACAAAGCTTGCCTTCGAAAACTATGCACTACATAGTCTTATTGCTCAGCCTTCACCCTTGAGCTCTAAAACTGCGCAATAATCTTAAGCAACAAGCCTTAATGTTGATGTTTTGAAGTGCGTAACTATGAAATCCCTTTGCCTCTCTCCCTATAGAACTACATAGTGGGCAACCTCAAGCTTCAATATTTTATCCTGTCTCCTTGAGCCCCTAATTTGTGTATTTTTCTTACCCTAGCCTTCCTAAACTATGAACTGCACAGCCTCAAGGCCCAGTCTTGGCCCCTAACCTCTTGAGTTGCGCAACGACGTAATCCCTGAGCCAGCTCCCAACCTTTCACCCGATTCCATCACAGATAATGTTTGTCATGAGGCAAGTTAGACCAGGGGTTTATTAGACTAATTTCGTATTTTCATGGGTAGATTTTAGTTGTAGGTATTATATCATATTATGACAGGATCATGATAAAGGAGATGAATAAGGAGACCCTACTAGAAGACACCTTTGTAGCTGCAAAGACAATTTGATCAATCAAGAAGGAAAAAGGGACACCATTTTGCGACAATAGATGGAGATAAATATTATATTGAAGACTCCCTAACTTCAAGCCTTGTGGAGGAGAAAGAAGAAGAAAATGTTCCATCTTTCAAGAAGGCACAAAGATAGAAGAAGCAAGATTTGCTTTACATTGCCATATCATCATGCAGTCTATGTCATCAGCATCATGTAATGTTGTGTCATGGGTCATCATTTGCCACATCATTTTTAGATTGTGTATTTTCAATATTTGAGAAATGTAATGTAAAGTGGAAGTCCAAGAGTAATCTATAGAATGTGAAAATTCATGAAGGAGCCAAAAGGTCATAGAGAAGTCAAATAGCCATGAGGGTAGTCCAAGAGGAAAAACGGAGTTGAATGGTCATCCCTTTTTTATATATAAACCCTCATAACTCATGCAAAGGAATTTTCACCTCAGCTCCTCCTACCAGGCATTAGAGAGGAAAATACTTTTTTTGGCGCAGAAAGTGGTTGCTCTAATGCTCCACTATTGGAGATAGTGGTGCTCACTATACTAATGTATCTTAGAACTTTTTCTTAATTTTGAATCTCATTGAGCCAACACACTTTCATGCATATGTCATCAATATTATAATACTATTCTTTGAATGTTTTTGATGTACGTTAATTTCATTTGTACTAAGGAAATTTAACTATTTCAGTGGCTTTGATACACATCTTGTTTAAGTTGTGTTGTATGTGTTTTAACAATAGTTGCTTCTATGTGAACTATTTTTCTAGTTTCCCAACGATTCATTCATATGTATATGCTCATGTGTCTTTACAGGGTTAATAATATTTCCTCTTCTTTTAAAGGCTCCCTTTTTCTCTCCCTTTTGGTATAAGAATCTTGATACATCCTACACCTGAAAATTCTAGAAGGCATACTCACTTGTTCATCAAAAAGTACTTGTGCGTTATTATCTTGTGTTGATCATTGTAGCCTAAGGAAATCTCTAAGAACATATGGAATTTGGGCTCCCACACCAAATGGTGAGAAGTCTAATTCGGACTTTTCATCGGGGATGCACCCTTGCATGTTGGTAGTATCCAGCACTGTCAATGTTCTAGTGCTAGAAGGAGGGGAACCACACTTTTATCACCGAAAAATAACCATATCCTAATAGACAGACTTCTGCACAAGGAAAAAACATTCCAGTTTCCACTCCTATTCATACTCCTGAAAGGAAATAAATTTTTGAGTCTAACCCGTGACAAGCCTTTAGATTACTTACGACCAAATACGATTTATATGACCCATAAATCGTTATTTTGTGAGATCTCTTAGTTTTGTCCCCATTGTTGTGATTATACCTCATAAGAATATAAAGAAAGAAGTAAATCCTAGTATCATATTGGTTTCATTGGTGGAATATTAGGTTATCGAAACCCTCAAAGAGTTGGTTGAACCCACACAAAATCAAGGGAAACGTCCACCCGTTGAGGAGAATCGTGAAAATAAAGGAGTATATATTTACTTTTCTGATGAGGGGCACACTAATTAAAATGCAGATTGGAATAGTGAGGGAAACGCTTCTTCATATTCATAAGAGGAAGAAGCCAAAGACGAAGAAATGGCTAACACAAATTTGGATTGGATGGCCCATGGGATACTCGCTTTTCCAAAAAATATTCATAACATGCCTAAACATCCATAAAACTAACTGTCAAAGTTCAATCTAGACAAGAAGACCAAGCTAAAGACCATATAGACAATTTCAACATGCATTTACAGTTTCTTGAGGCACGTTTCAAAGATGTTTCTTGTAAACTCTCCCCATTAACTTAACAAGGTATATTTTCTGTG
The DNA here is from genome assembly GCA_000404065.3 of Pinus taeda. Taxonomy (NCBI): domain Eukaryota; kingdom Viridiplantae; phylum Streptophyta; class Pinopsida; order Pinales; family Pinaceae; genus Pinus; species Pinus taeda. The sequence goes on from APFE030970386.1 coordinate 23,518, forward strand.
TGCTATCATAGTCTTCCTGCCAATTCAATTTGAAACTAGAGGGAGTTTAAGAAGATTCTTCTCAAAAACGTTTTTGACAATAAGACTCTCACCATGTTGTTGAAAGAATTTGGAAATTTGAAAGTGGGGGATAAATAACTAATTAAATATGTTAATAAGATATTTATGTGTTTGTTGAACAAGTTCCCCATTGATGTGCAACCTCACGATGATATCATTAAGGATTGTTACACATCTGCCTTGCTGACTAACATTTATGTCTTTGTTAAAAGAGTTTCAAGTAGTACCAAGATGTTTTCATGTGGGCATATTATGATCTAAAAAAATACAACACACAAATAATATAGCATGTAATCCCAATCAAGGAAGGGGAAAATACTTCTCAGCAGAAGCTACATAAAGTTCAACTAATCCTTGAACCCCTGATTCAGAAAGAGTTGAGGAAGTTGCTAGATTCCCAAATCATTTTCAAAGTGTGACATTTTACTTGGGTCTCAAATTTGGTTGTCGTGAGAATGAAGTATGGGGAAATACACCTGTGCATGGATTTTCGAAATCCAAATCACTCCCTAGAATAGGAAATTATTTAGTTTCATCGATGGAATAGATTCTACAGACAATATCAGGGTCTGAAACGTTTTCCTTATTGGATGGATTTTTGGGCTATAACTAGGTTTTGGTGTGAGAACCCGACAGGCACAAAACCACATTTCGAAAAAATTGGGTACATTTTCTTTTAAGAGAATTCCGTTTGGACTTATTAATGCATGTGCAACCTTTCAATGCACAACAAACATCACATTTCATAGTTTCATTAGACATAACATAGTGTTGTATCTTGATGAAAAATAAATGTTTTTGAAAAGAATATTTGACCACTTACTCCATTCGAAGAACATTTTCAATGGATGTTGCAAATATGGGATATCTCTTAATCCCATGAAGAGAATTTTCAGAGTGTCTGAGAAATACCTTGGGCTATATAATCTCAAAGAGTGGGATTAAGGTGGACCCTAAAAGGGTCAGAACTATTATGTAGATGCTCTTGTTGGTAAATAATAAATCCATTCAGTCCTTCTTTGGGAAAATCAATATCCTTTGCGAATTCATATTTGACTATGATTATATAGTGAAACCACTACAGGAGATGATAAATAAATATGCAATATACAAGTGATATGAAAAGGAAAAGGATGCATTTTCTCATAAAAGCGAGTGATTGCCGATGCACCAACACTATACAATCCAAACTTCAGCAAATATTTCCTACTATACACCTTTGTTTATGATACTTCTCTTGCTATCATTCTTACATAGAAGGATGCTCATAATAATGAGTGGAACATATCATTCATGAGTGTCATCTTGCAAGGACCTGAACATAATCACCCAACTATTGATAAACAAGATTACAAAGTCTACAAGGTGGTAAAATACTTTATGCCTTATCTTTTGAAGAATCATTGTATTATCTTTGTGCCACACCCAGATGTTAGATCATTGTTTTTTCAACAAGAGTTGGGTGAAAGAAGAGAAAATTGGATGGAAAACTTACGAGAGTATGATATTTATTTCAAAATAGTTCACACTATCAAGGGCTATTGTTTATGCTAGCTAGCAGTAGAAGACTCAAGTTCCCCAGAGGATGACTCTTGTGGATGGGAAACACACTAAGTTCGAGTCCCTGTGGATTAGACTATTTTTTTGCATAAGAATTTTTTCCATCACAATTATCATCTCCAATACTTCGGTGAGAAGACTGAATCTCTCCTGTAAATGGCCAAGATTTGAAATAATATTTTCAATAATAGTCTAGGTTTGTGCCCTATTCTATGTACATATTTTATTATTTTTATTTTTTGTCATGTTCAATATTTTGTTTTGTCTCTTCGTTCATGTGAATAAGCATCCCATGTAAGCTTGTTTTTGGTTCCATTGTACGTTGAAAAATTGAAAAGAGTTTTTTCATAGTGCAACATTTGGCTAACCTTCAATCCTTGTTATTAATCTTGTTTACACTTTTTTTTAACGATATTCTAACAAAAAATATGATCCTTGCGTAAGGAAATCATTGTGTCAAACCATGACATTCGTGTCTATTATATAAACCTCATTCCTACACTCGGTTCTTTATGTTTCTATGTTTTCCACGGCGATTCGATCAAGTAGAGAAGGACAAGGATAAAATCTAAAATGAGAAAAGTTATATTAGAGGTTTTATATATGCTTCTCTAAAGGAACAACCTCTTCTTCTCTCAATAAGTTAAGATCCCTCTTCCACCCCATGCAAATGTTGATGCACAATCCTATAAAAATAAATAAATATTAAACGGTGATAGAAGAGAAAGGATTCCTGCACAAGGAGGTGAAGTAAGTAACTTTGTTGGGGTACTATCCATGCTCGTTGGTAGTGAAGCAATGCTTGTGTTATTGAAGTGGCTCCTACGGGTTATTGTCCAGGCTTGTTAGTATCGAAGCAACCCTAGAGATGAAAAACTATACTATGAAAATATTAAGCTCGCGAATAACATTACCCTTCTCCTGGATTGAAATATTGCAATATGACTAGATTTATGATTATTTTCAACCAAGAAATGATGAAGGGGACTACGTTTATACATTGGGTAAGTGGGAAGCCAAGGTAATATGCACAATCAATCAATACTCCTTGAGGAACTAGACCCTACATAAAATATTTGACCAAGGTAGAGAAGTTGGAATTCAACTAGTGTGTCGCCAAGTGTTGTTGCTGCTGGAATACCCTCCGAAACATTTTCCTACATACAAATTTCAGAGCCTACTATGAATTTTAATGATGTTGTCACAAATTTTAAGATCCATCACATGTGTTTTCTTTAAGTGATCTAGTCCCATTTAGAATAAAATCAAAGTGCCCTCATTTAGCATGGCAAGCATCGTACATCACACATATGTAGTTTTCGTTTGTTTCAAGGACTAACCTTGGTGCTAATGAGTCATTGTTATCATGTATACATGCATAACACTCATTCCAAAAGTATCAAGCACTATCTCACAAATGTCATCGTTTTCATTGTAAAGTGTACGTTTAGTGTCGCACTTGAGGAACTTTGTTGCAATGTCATTGCATTGAGGGAAGTATGTTGTTCATATGTTCTAAGTGATCAATGTTATGTCTTCAATTGTTTTAAGTGTGTGATCATGTTCAGGTTTTTTCATTGCTCACCTAACCTTGGTAAAAATTCCATGTAAAAGTTAATAAAGGAAAAAATAAGAGCAAGGTCCTGGGACACACACTCCAAATTGAATGTTGGGCAAAAAATCCTAGTGTGGGTGTTCATTGGTTTACTATGGCTAAGGGAATTGGAAAAGGCTTTGCAAAGGAAAAATGGAATTTTTGGCACATTAATTTATGAAAATAATGGAAATTGAAGAAAATAGAGGTTGCATTAATAAAAATGATTATGAGGATAATTTGGCAAGGTTTTGCTCAAGCTTGGTTAGTGTTACGTTTTGTCAGTTCAGTTTTGGAGCTCTCTAATTATTCTCTTTGTCTCTCTCTATCACTCTTGGACACATAGATTTTTCTTGGAGCACTTTGTAATTGGATCAAGAAAAGAAAAGAAGTCAAGAGGAAGGAAGGAGAAAGTAAGGAAGAGAAGGATAAAGCAACTACATTAGGATTATTTGTAGGTATTAATTTGCATGTGTGATTTCCTTGTTAGGTTTGGCATGCATGGTATTGGCTGTGGTTCTTTGTTGTCATGGAATGGTTTTTTCTAGGCATGATAATGTTTCAGTCTAGCCTTGCCATTTCTGGTTAACCATGGTGTGATGGAATTCTAATGTTTTGTTTGAGTTGGATTGTTGGATGGCTTCAAATCTAAGTGAGGTGGGTCTCCGAAAGAAAGCACACATGGCCTAATGATCTTTGAACTGGAATATGGATTGTGGTAAAGACACTCGCCTAGTGACCCTTGAACCAGACTATGGGTTGCATTAAAGCTAAGTATTGTGTGCCTCGATGGGCCTGGGAATCCACGACCAGTTAACGAAGGAATATATGGTAAACAATAGAGATTGTTTCCCTTTATTAGGCGAAGGAATCATTACCAGTGAATGGAGGGATATACGGTAAAGCCTAGAGGGTGGAATCTTATTTAGGACTTAGTGATCCGGTGTGGATTGTGGTAAATCCTAGAAAATAGTGTCTTAGTTGTAGCCTAGTGAACCCTGGATCATATTTTGGGTTGTAGTAAAGCCTAGAGACTAGGAGACAATAAAATTCTTCACGGTGTAGGTGGACAAATCCGGTGGCATCTATTCCTATTTTATAGCGTAGTGATTGTTGATTTGGGGTAGCATCGGATATGATCTACCCAAAAAAATTGGTGTAGAGGTTGGGGAACATGAGATCTCCCATACTCAAAAAGGGTTTGGGAAGACTATAAACAATTTAGGAGATAATAAAATAATTAATTTTTTTAATGGAGTCCCTAAGTCTAAACTTAGGGAAAATAAAATATTAATGTGGATTAAGATGAAACTATGTTAGAATGGTCCGAAAGACATGGATCAAGCCAGACATAATCTTAAGCATTGATTAGGGACTTAATCTCATCTGTTGATCTGTCAACAGAAAAAGTATAAGAGGAGGCTTGAGGGTCACTTGGAGAATACACCAGAGTGATCAATCATTCTATTCTCTAGATTGGGGTTTGCAAAGAGAGATAGAATTAGTGATTGGTAGTTGTAGCTGAGGGTCATTGAGTATAGAGAAGTAGAGAGGCAGAGATAGTGCTCGAGAGCAGCATAATAGTTAGGGAGAGTGATGCAGAGCCAGCCAGGGCTCATGCAGGGCCACAGAGAGGCAACCGGGAGATGTGTAAAGCCTCAAAGAGGTCAACGTTATTGACATAGAGGGACAGAAGGCTGATGTAAGGCCTCCTAAGGCTAACGTAGACCCATTCAGGGTGATGCAGGGCTAGCACAGGGTAGAAAGGGGTTGCGTAGTCTAGAAATGGTAGACGCTAGGGTTTCTGGGGAGGATGGGTGCTGAGGAGTTGCCGAGAGGATTATCGAGGGTTTTATAGAGGAGATTTGCCTCAAACTAAGAGGTATTATTGCCAAGGAAATTATCTATTGTGTAGGCCAGTTTCATCACCTAGATTGTACTATGATATTTCTTAATTAGAAAGCCCTCAGATAGCTGCATCCGTTTTCCCACATTGGGTTTTTCAGGTACATTGGTCCAAAGCTAATGGTGTCATATGGTGTGATTGTTTATGTTTCCTTCAGTTGTTCATTTGTAATATGTTGAGCATGCACTAGTGTTTATTTTTAGTATTTACATTGTAAATAACTTGTTAAGTAACATAACAAGTATGTAGAAATAAATAAGATAAAGTACATGGAGGATTTCTAACTAAGTAGACTTAGAAACTTCAACATGGTATCAAAGTGTGATTTCAGATGATAGGAGGACTAAGGACATCATCCGAGCAGAGCAATAGTAGCAAAAAACAACCATCCCAAGGTGATAAAAGTTGTTTCTAGCAGAGAAGAAACAAGGGAAGGTTGATACAATGCTTATGTCATCAAGGGTGAGTTGGGAAAATGTAGCTCAGAGGCTAAGGAAGGAAAAGGGAGCCTCGCAAAGAGTCGCACAAAAAATGGGAGGGCTGACACATTTGGCTGACGAGGTTAGGTTTCTAGTGCCGAGATTGCATCGAGCCTAGGAGCTCTGACCGTTAGGTTGCTAAGGTTTAGAAGGTTGTGGGAATATTGGAGAGTGGAGCTGGTGAGGCACTATAGTCAGAACAATACCTAAAAGTGCAAGGCCAAGAGGAGAGAGTTGCTACTGAGGGTTTCTAGCCAAGGAAGCTAGATCAATGGTGTGGTTACACAAGACAATTAGAGTAGGGGGTATCTTGACTACAGCAGAAGGATTTCCAGGATGGAAATCGGGACTCAAATGGAGTCCAAAAGAGAACTTCCAGATGGGAAGTAGAGACTTGGAGGAGTTGAACAGAGAACTTCTAGGAAGGAAGTAGAAAAGAATCACACGAAGTAAGAGACTAGGATAGACTGGACAGAGCATCAAACTTCATAGTCTGGAATCCCAAAATCTTATCCGTTCTTGACATAAATCATGCCAAGAACTTCACCTTGAAGGTTATAGCTATCCTAGTTGACCCCAATGATAATGACTAGTACGAGGAGGCAATAGCAATGGCCAAGAGCATTGTCCTTGATGGGGTCAAAGGACCATGTAGTACCACACATGGCTGAGAAGGAAACAACATATGAGATGTGGGAGGCCCTCAAAAAATTGTACCAACATACTTCTCTGGCGAGAAGAATGTCGCTTGAGAATCAGTTGAGGTCGTACCAAATGAAGAAGTGAGAGTTGATTGACACCTTCCTCAGAGGATTGAACGAGATCTGAGATTAGTTGATTGCTATAGAAGCCATGTCAGATAGGAATTGATGGTGAGGATGGCAATGAATGTAGTCTCAAAATACTGGGAGGTATTTTTCCAGAGTATACTAGGCAGAGCGACACATCCACCTTGGGATGAGATGTGGGCTTCTCTTCGCTAAGAAGAGATCAGATGACAGTCGAGGATGGGTAGCAGCAGCAAGGGGATCAAAGTCAAGTAGGAGGAGGAAGATGTTTTCGTAGCATCTGAGGGAAAGTAGGAAAATCTGAAGAAGAAAGATCTATCCAAAATCAAGTGCTTCCACTATGGGGAGCTGGGTCATTATGCAACCTAGTGTCCAAGGAAGAAGAGTAAGGGAGATCCTTCCGAGATAAAGTCAGTACAAGTAAGGGCAGAGAAAGAAGTTTTTGCAGATGACGATTATGCCATGAATGCACATGCACCACTTGAGAAGAGGTGGGGAGACATTGAGTTGTAGTTAGGAAGACTACAGGCGATGAGGGGAAGGATCCTCGAGGTACCCAACCTCTTGGATTAGACCTTGCTATAGGAGCCTCAAAGAGGAGTAGCAGGTCTAGCTGAGTTGGGTAGAGACGGATTCGGATGAGGTGGCATAGACAGCTATAGTGCAGGAGTCCCGAGATAGTGCGAGGCTAGTAGACTACACCATTATGAGAGGCACAAGAGTGTTGCACCAGTGCAGGATGGCACAGAGAGGTGTGCAATAGTGCGAGATACAGGGAGTTTTTGCAGTAGTGCAGAGGTCAGAGAGGGAGCACTTGTCAACGATAGAGGGATCTTTAACATTAGTGAGTGTCTCTAGCCCAACAGAGAGGTCAGAGGTGGGAGATCAATTACTTACTTCTCAGTAACTGAGTTGCAGTACAATAATGGGTAGCATGATGCAACATGATGAGAGGAGGTGCAGTGCAGATGTAGTGCTAGGAGAAAGGACTAGCAGTAGCATAGATGCAGAGGGAGTTGTTGTAGAGATGCAGGAGTGGTAGTGGCATAACCATGGATAGGAGTACATGATACAACAATGCAGAGGATGGTAGGCAGCAAGCCTAGCATCAGCACAGGGACCGATGCCGGATGATTAGAGTAATACTTAGTGAGTAGTATTGCTAGATCACAGTCCTCGCTAAGAGGGAGTGTTGATTTGGGGTAGCATTAGATGTTATCTAGTCACAATTTTTTTTGAAGAGATTGGGGCACACAAGATGTGCAATACCCAGAAAGGGTTTGGGGAGATTCTAAACAATTGAAAAGATATTAAAATAATTAATATTTTTAATGGAGTCCCTAAGTCTAAACTTAGGGAAAATAAAATATTAATGTGGATTAATATGAAAATGTGTTAGAATGGTCCAAAGTACATGGATCAAGATACATTTAATCTTAGCCATTGATTAGGGACTTAATCTCAGTCGTTGATATGTCAAATGGAAAAGTATAAGAGGTGGCTTGAGGATCACTTGGAGAATACACCAAAGTGATCAGTCATTCTATTCTCTAGAGTGGGGTTTTCTAAGAGAGGTAAAATTAGTGATGGGGAGTTGCAATTAAGGGGCATTGAGTACAGAGAAATAGAGAGGAAGAGATAGTTTTGGGAGAGAAGTGCAGTAGCTGGGGAGAGTGATGCAAAGCCAGTCAGGGCTCACTTAGGGCCACGCAAAGGTAGCCAGGAGACGCGCAGAGCATCAAAGAGGCCAACGTTGCTGATGCAGAGGGCTAGAATGTTGATGCAGGGCCTTGTAACGTTGACATAGACCCATTCAGGGTGATGCAAGGCCAGTGCTGGGCAAACAAGGGCTGATGCAATCTACAAAGGGCAGACACTGGGGTTTCTGGGGCAGATTGGTGCTGAGGAGCTGCCGAAAGGATTATCTTGGATTTCAGCCAAGAAATTTTTCTAAACCTGAGAGGTATTACTGGAAAGGAAATTCTCTATTGGGTAGGCCAACTTTGGCACCTAGATTGTACTCTGATATTGCTTAATAAGAAAACCCTCAGATAGTTGCACTGGTTTTCCCACATTGGGTTTTTCCAGGGACATTGGTCCAAAAATAATGGTATCATATGGTGTGATTATTTCTGTTTCCTTTAGTTGTTGAACTGTAATATGTTAAGCGTGCACTAATGTTTATTTTCAGTATTTACATTGTAAATAACTTGCTAAGTAACATAACAAGTAGGTAGGAATTAATCAGATAAAGTGCATGGAGGGATTCTAACTAAATAGACTTAGAAAATTCAACATTGATCTAGGATGGATTGCTATACAACCTAGTTATATTGATGAGGGTGAGGTAGTGTAACCTCGGGAAGCCCTAATGAGTTTGGTTTCAAGTCCCATATTCATGCTTGGAATATGGCCCATCATGATTGGTTGAAAGAAAGATTTGGTTCAGCCAATCTACAAGCGGGTGGTTCGTGAAAGTCCCAAAACTGGTTAGTCATTGCATTCATTAATACGCGGGTATTTCTCCTTTTTATTTCATGAGTATTTGCGGCTGGTGTTCGTAATTCGTGGAGCTTTACAACAAGATTCGGTCAAAACTTGGGCTTTAAGCCCCAAAATATGCCTTGGGGGGATTCCATGCCCAACATAGGGGGACAGGACCACAAACAAAAATCACCGAGTCAAGTGGTATTAGAGTGACAACAATGCTCTATGCATTTAAGAATTATTACAAATATTTATATGGAAGGAATTTTACAAGGAGAGAAGAATGAGGATAGCTAGCGACATAGGAACAAGAGAGTTGTGGCAAAAAAATCAAGCAAGAAAGTAAGGAGGAATTGATAGATTGAGACTCAGAACAAAATGAATGTGTATGAGTACCTTCCAAGTGTAGAGCAAGGAAGAATTGAGATATTGAGACCTCGGAAGTGGAGAAAGAGGCAAGTAAATAAGGTAGGTAACTGGTTTGTAATTTTGTTAAATTTTAGTAAGAAGTTAAACTTGCAATGTAGTAGCAGTGGAGGAAGATGATGACTATAATAATGAAGCATAGAAGTGTTCTAGCTGATGTTGGAAGTCCTCTAGAGGAGAGAATGGGAGAGGTGAGAACGAGGTGATAAAGACTGCAAAAGCTAGAGAAGAGCAATGAATTCTCAAGAAGATCTTGAGGAGTAGTAAAAATGATACCAATATCCCAAGCCTAGGAGAATTAGGTGAGGTACTCGATAAAAAGAAATGGAGAAGACTTGTCACAAGGGCTTGAATGTAGCCCACACTATGTGAGTGGAAGGTCACAAGAATGAGTTGTCGTTGCTATAAAAACCTCCAAAATTTTGGCCTATATCTAAATTTTAGACCCTACTATGAATTTTCATGTTGTTATCACAAGTATTAAGAGTCATAACATGTGTTTTCTCTAAGTGATCTTGTCCCTTTTAGAAGAAAATCAATGTGTCATCTTTTAGCATGGAAAGCATCACACATCACACATGTAGTTTTGGTTTGTTTCAAGGGGTAACCTAGGTTCTAATGCATCATTCTTATCATGTATACATGTATAAAACTTATTCAAAAAGTATCAAGCACCATTTCACAAGTGTCATCACTGTTATTGTAAAGTGTAGCTTTAGTGTCGCACTTGGGAAAAGTTATCACAATGTCATCACATTGAGGGATTTATGGTGTACATGTGTTATGAGTGATTAATGTTGTTTCATCAATTGTTCTAAGTGTGTGATCATGTTTAGGATTTTTTATTATTCACTTTGGTGTCACTGATCCCATGCTTAGCCAAGTCTAAAAAATTTCCTTGTCAAGCAACTTGACCTCACTCCGCATTCTTGAATTTCACACTACACAGTCCCAATTTTGAAGCTAAGACCTTGCCTCCTATAAATGTGCAATGCACAAAGCTTGCCTTCCAAAACTATGCACTGCATAGTCTTATTGCTCAACCTTGACCCTTGAGCTCTAAAGTTGCGCAATAATCTCAAGAAACAAGCCTTAATGTTGATGTTTTGAACTGCGTAACTATGAAATCCCTTGGCCTCTTTCCCTATAGAACTACATAGTGGGCAACCTCAAGCCTCGATATTTTATTCTGTCTCCTTGAGCCCCTAACTTGTGTATTTTTCTTACCCTAGCCTTCCTAAACTATGAACTGCACAGCCTCAAGGCTCAGTCCTGGCCCCTAACCTCTTGAGTTGTGCAACGACGTAATCCCTGATCCAGCTCCCAACCTTTCACCCGATTCCATCCAAGATAATGTTTGTCATGAGGCATGTTAGACCGGGGGTTCATTAGACTAATTTCATATTTTCATGGGTAGATTTTAGTTGTAGGTATTATATCATATTATGACAGGATCATGATAAAGGAGATGAATAAGGAGACCCTACTAGAAGACACCTTTGTAGCTGCAAAGACAATTTGATCAATCAAGAAGGAAAAGGGGACACCATATTGTGACAATAGATGAAGATCAATATTATATTGAAGACTCCCTAACTTCAAGCCTTATGGAGGAGGAAGAAGAAGAAAATGTTCCATCTTTCAAGAAGGCACAAAGATAGAAGAAGCAAGATTGGCTTGACATCCCCATATCATCATGCAGTCTATGTCATCAGCATCATGTAATGTTGTGTCATGGGTCATCATTTGCCACATCATTTTTAGATTGTGTATTTTCAATATTTGAGAAATGTAAAGTAAAGTGGAAGTCCAAGAGTAATCTATAGAATGTGAAAATTCATGAAGGAGCCAAAAGGTCATAGAGAAGTCAAACAACCATGAGGGTAGTCCAAGAGGAAAAAAGGAGTTGTATGGTCATCCCATTTTTATATATACACCCTCATAACTCATGCAAAGGACTTTTCACCTCGGCTCCTCCTACCAGGCATTAGAGAGGAAAATATTTTTTTTGGTGCAGAAAGTGGTTGCTCTAACACTCCACTATTGGAGATAGTGGTTCTCACTATACTGATGTATCTTACAACTTTTTCTTTATTTTGAATCTCATTGATCCCCCACACTTTCATGCATATGTCATCAATATTATAATACTATTCTTTGAATTTTTTTGATGTACGTTGATTTCATTTGTACTAAGGAAATTTAACTATTTCAGTGGCTTTGATACACATCTTGTTTAAGTTGTGTTGTATGTGTTTTAACAATAGTTGCTTCTATGTGAACTATTTTTCTAGTTTCCCAACAATTCATTCATATGTATGTGCTCATGTCTCTTTACAAAGTTAATACTATTTCCTCTTCTTTTAAAGGCTCGCTTTTTCTCTCCCTTTTGGTATAAGAATCTTGATACATCCTACACCTGAAAATTCTAGAAGGCATACTCACTTGTTCATCCAAAAGTACTTGTGCGTTATTATCTTGTGTTGATCATTGTAGCCTAAGGAAATCTCTAAGAACATATGGAATTTGGGCTCCCACACCAAATGGTGAGAAGTCTAATTCGGACTTTTCATCGGGGACGCACCCTTTCATGTTGATAGTATCCAGCACTGTCAATGTTCTAGTGCTAGAAGGAGGGGAACCACACTTTTATCACTGAAAAATAACCATATCCTAATAGACATACTTCTGCACAAGGAAAAAACATTCCAGCTTCCACACCTATTCATACTCCTGAAAGGAAATAAATTGTTGAGTCTAGCCCGTGACAATCCTTTAGGATTACTTACGAGCAAATACGATTTATACGACCCATAAATCATTATTTTGTGAGAGCTCTTAGTTTTCTCCCCATTGTTGTGATTATGGCTCATAAGAATATAAAGAAAGAAGTAAATCCTAGTATCATATTGGTTTCATTGGTGGAATATTAGGTTATCGAAACCCTCAAAGAGTTGGTTGAACCAACAAAAAATTAAGGAGAACATCCACCCATTGAGGAGAATCGTGAAAATAAAGGAGTATATATTTACTTTTCTGATGATGGGCACCCTGATTACAATGCAAATTGGAATAGTGAAGGAAAACCTTCTTCATATTCATAAGAGGAAGAAGCCAAAGACGAAGACATGGCTAACACAAATTTGGATTGGATGGCCCAAGGGACACTCGCTCTTCCAAACAATCTTCATAACATGCCTAAACATCCATAAAAGTAACTATCAAAGTTCAATCTAGACAAGAAGACCAAGCTAAAGACCATATAGACAATTTCTGCATACATTTACAGTTTCTTGAGGCATGTTTCAAAGATGTTTCTTGTAAACTCTCCCCATTAACTTAACAAGGTAATTTTCTGTGTGCTATCACAGTCTTCCTGCCAATTCAATTTGAAACTAGAGGGAGTTTAAAAAGATTCTTCTGAAAAACGTTTTTGACAATAAGACTCTCACCAAGTTGTTGAAAGAATTTGGAAGTTTGAAAGTGGGGGATAAATAAATAATTAAATATGTTAATAAGATATTTATGTGTTTGTTTAACAAGTTCCTCACTGATGCGCAACCTCACGATGATATCACTAAGGATTATTACACATTTGCCTTGCTGACTAACATTTATGTCTTTGTTAAAGAGTTTCGAAGGAAACATTGGCCTTAAACTTTGCAAAAGCTCTTGCTATATAAAAAAATATTGCAATTTATTGGAGTATTCATAGATGACGATAACCCCAAAAGACTCCAAAAAATATCGAAAGAAAAACCAAGCCTCTTGCAGCAGAGCTAAAGACAAGTATTCCTTCGACATGGAAGTCTTGTCCAAGTCTCTAAAGTTTCTTACAAATGAAGTATTAGAATTGAAGAGATGGTCAAGAAAGGCATCTACTACTACAATCAAGTCTTCCAGGATATCATTTTTCAAAAGGAATAACACTTCACAACTGGCCAAATCTGCTCAAAGTTCTAACATGGTGTTCAATATCGAAGGTTTTGTCATGGATAATGTCTGCACCTTTCATCAAGAAAAAAATTAAGAAAATACGTGCTCATGGTGTAACCATGATATGAAAATTATGTTGGCTAATATTGTTTATACCATATTAATGAAAGAACAATCTATGCAAAATGAAGAGAAAAGAGAACCTACCATGACCAAAAACAATTCAGCTGTTGGACATTGAATGAATATGTTTAGTATTATATAAAATGTTGATAAACAAAGTGCTGATTATCCGTTAGTAACTGAAACTACTCCCAAGAAATCAACTTATCATTATAACCTCAGGAGAAAGGGACATGTTTCTGAGCAGGAAATTAAGAAGAAATTGTTGCAAAAAATTATTCCACCTTCCAAGGTAGCTCATAATTCAGAAAACAATTCTGGAGGTGCTCCTTCTTCCAAGAACACTTCCAGCAGTGACAAGAAATATTCGATCACTCCAGCTACAGTAGATAAAGTCACATCACCTAACCCATCAACATAGCTTGCTATGAAGTAAAATAATTATTACAACATTTTTGAATATATGAAGGGAGCTCATGCTAACATTTCACTCTTTGAGGTCGCAATGTTAATGGGTCAATGGGAACTGATTCTATAGGCACTCCCATCCCACGCCCCAGCAGGTAAATAATTTTATTCTTCTCAGATAATGTCTAGTAACTCTCGCAATATGATCGAATCTATTGTAAATGCTGTAAATTTAAGTTCTAATGCTCACTGCCCTACATTTATGTTAACTTTTGAAAATTTTGATCATATTTTTCACAATTGTTTCGTTGATTCTATTACATCCATAAATTTTATGCCATTTTCAATTGCTAAGAAAATAAAGGGAAAAATGGGATAAACTGTGGCACGAATCATACAACTAGACAAATCACTTGTCCAAGCGATTAGTGAACTGAGAAATTTCCTTATTTGTTTTTCATTTTATCATAGAGTTCACTAGTGTGTAAATATCATAGTTGTGGACATTCCCAAAGCCTATGGATTACTGTTGGGCAGATATTGGTCCAAAAAACTCCAAGGATACTTTGTGATATACTGGTCTCATTTATAGCTTTCATATAAAGGCATAAATAATCAGATTCAAGTTGAAAGTGAGCCCTACATGAAGCGTACCGTGACACAACTTGAAGAATATAATGAACCAATGGGATTTGTAGAAGTGATATTCAAAAATGTTTTCTTGAAGTATATCGTGGATGTTATTTGGCATAGCCTTCACCAGTCCCTCCAGATACACAATTGAAACTCCTTCGTAGAAATCCAATTGGTGATAATGACCTTTGTACAATAGATTAGAAAGTACTAGTGTAGGACAACTCTAGCATTCATATTACTTAGATTTTGTATTTTGTTGGATCGAAAACATGATAGGGCTATGGAGCCAGTTGCATTTTATTAGACCCGCAATAGAGAAAATATTTGATCACTTGCCGATTGGAATTTGAGTGTAATAACAATGTCGTAGAATACACATAAATCATCTTGGGTTTGAAGAAATCCATTGACCTCAAATTTGGGGTTCCCAAAGCAATAGGTGACTCTGAAATTGTTGTGTGATAGGTACATAATACTATACACTGTGTCACATAATCTCAATAGTTATCCACAAGAGGTATGACATCTGATTTCGTAATTCCAAGTGTTCAATATTCTTTTTGTTCCTAGAATACGTAACACTGTTTCTTAAACATTAGCAAATGATGCTACTAGGTTGTCACTGCTAATGGATGGATTTTATATTAAGATTAAATATAGTTCATTTGTTCCTAATAATATTAATAAATTTTTCATTTTCAATAATGACCAAAAAATACTGCATTTTGTGGCGAACACTGATGTGTTCAGAGATGTAATCATTAATGAAGATGAGCATGATAAAGTGTTGCATGAAACATCTCAAGCAAGGAAAGGAAACCCCATGCATAAGGATGTGGTGTCACTTGAAAAGCTATATGACCTGCAAAATCTATTTAAGGGGTTGATAAACGCGAAGAATCATACCTTGAATCCATCACCAGAGAAAATAAATCTTGGTACACAGGAATATTTGAAGTTTGTCAACATTGCTAGTTGCTTCACACCTCAAGAGTGGAAAAATTTCATCGAACTTTTCAAGTAGTACCAAGATGTTTTCATGTAGGCATATTATGATCTAAAAAAATACAACACACAAATAATATAGCATGTAATCCCAATCAAGGAAGGGGAAAATACTTCTTAGCAGAAGCTACATAAAGTTCAGCTAATCCTTGAACCCCTGATTCAAAAAGAGTTGAGGAAGTTGCTAGATTCCTAAATCATTTTCAAAGTGTGACATTTTGCTTGGGTCTCAAATTTGGTTATCGTGAGAATGAAGTATGGGGAAATACACCTGTGCATGGATTTTCGCAATCCAGATCACTCCTTAGAAGAGGAAATTATTTAGTTTCATCGATGGAATAGATTCTACAAACAATATCACGGTCTGAAACATTTTCCTTGTTGGATGGATTTTTGGGCTATAACTAGGTTTTGGTGTGAGAACCCGACAGGCACAAAACCACATTTCGAAACAATTGGGTACGTTTTCTTTTAAGAGAATTCCGTTTGGACTTATTAATGCATGTGAAACCTTTCAATGCACAACAGACATCGCATTTCATAGTTTCATCAGACATAACATAGTGTTGTATCTTGATGAAAAATAAATGTTTTTGAAAAGAAAATTTGACCACTTACTCCATTCGAAGAAAATTTTCAAGGGATGTCGCAAATATGGGATATCTCTTAATCCCATGAAGATAATTTTCAGAGTGTTTGAGAGAAATACCTTGGGCTATATAATCTCAAAGAGTGGGATTAACGTGGACCCTAAAAGGGTCAGAACTATTATGTAGATTCTCTTGTTCGTAAATAAGAAATCCATTCAATCCTTCTTGGGGAAAATCAATTTCTTTTTGCAAATTCATATTTGACTATGATTATATAATGAAACCACTATAGGAGATGATAAACAAGTATGTGATATACAAGTGATATGAAAAGGAAAAGGATGCATTTTCTCATAAAAAGCGAGTGATTGCAGATGCACCAACACTATACAATCCAAACTTCAGCAAATATTTCCTACTATACACCTTCGTTTATGATACTTCTCTTGCTATCATTCTTACATAGAAGGATGCTCATAATAATGAGTGGAACATATCATTCATGAGTGTCATCTTGCAAGGACCTGAACATAATCACCCAACTATTGATAAACAAGATTACAAAGTCTACAAGGTGGTAAAATACTTTCTGCCTTATCTTTTGAAGAATCATTGTATTATCTTTGTGCCACACCCAGATGTTAGATCATTGTTTTTTCAACAAGAGTTGGGTGAAGGAAGAGAAAATTGGATGGAAAACTTACGGGAGTATGATATTTATTTCAAAATAGTTCACACTATCAAGGGATATGGTTTATGCCAGCTAGCAGTAGAAGAATCAAGTTCCCCAGAGGATGACTCTTGTGGATGGGAAACACACTATGTTCGAGTCCCTGTGGATTAGACTATTTTTTGCTCATAAGAATTTTTTCCATCATAATTATCATCTCTAATACCTGGGTGAGAAGACTGAATCTCTCCTGTAAATGGCCAAATTTGAAATAATATTTTCAATAATAGTCTAGGTTTGTGCCCTATTCTATGTACATATTTTGTTATTTTTATTTTTTGTCATGTTCAATATTTTGTTTTGTCTCTTCGTTCATGTGAATAAGCATCCCATGTAAGCGTGTTTTTGGTTCCATTGTATGTGGAAAAATTGAAAAGAGTTTTTTCACAGTGCAACATTTGGCTAACCTTCAATCCTTGTTATTAATCTTGTTTACACTTTTTTTTAATGATGTTCTAACAAAAAATATGATCCTTGCGTAAGGAAATCGTTGTGTCAAACCATGACATTCGTGTCTATTATATAAACCTCATTCCTACACTCGGTTCTTTATGTTTCTATGTTTTCCACGACGATTCGATCAAGTAGAGAAGGACAAGGATAAAATGTAAAATGAGAAAACCTATATTAGAGGTTTTATATATGCTTCTCTAAAGCAACAACCTCTTCTTCTATCAATAAGTCAAGATCCCTCTTCCACCCCATGCAAATGTTGATGCACAATCCTATAAAAATAAATAAATATTAAACGGTGATAGAAGAGAAAGGATTCCTGCACAAGGAGGTGAAGTAAGTAACTTTTTTGGGGTATTATCCATGCTCGTTGGTAGTGACGAAATCTTTGTGTTATTGAAGTGGCTCCTCCAGGTTATTGTCTAGGCTTGTTAGTATCGAAGCAACCCTAGAGATGAAAAACTATACTCTAAAAATATTAAGCTCGCGAATAACAATACCCTTCTCCTGGATTGAAATATTGCAATATGACTAGATTTATGATTATTTTCAACCAATAAATGATGAAGGGAACTACGTTTATACATTGGGTAAGCGGGAAGCAAAAGTAATATGCTCAATGAATCAATACTCCTTGAGGAACTAGACCCTGCGTAAAATATTTGACCAAGGTAGAGAAGTTGGAATTCAACTAGTGTGTCGCCAAGTGTTGTTGTTGCTGCAATACCCTCCAAAACATTTTCCTACATACAAATTTCAGAGCCTACTATGAATTTTAATGATGTTGTCACAAGTATTAAGATCCATCACATGTGTTTTCTTTAAGTGATCTAGTCCCATTTAGAATAAAATCAAAGCGCCCTCATTTAGCATGGAAAGCATCGTACATCACACATATGTAGTTTTCGTTTGTTTCAAGGGATAACCTTGGTGCTAATGAGTCATTGTTATCATGTATACATGCATAACACTCATTCCAAAAGTATCAAGCACTATCTCACACATGTCATCATTTTCATTGTAAAGTGTATGTTTCGTGTCGCACTTGAGGAACTTTGTTGCAATGTCATTACATTGAGGGAAGTATGTTGTTCATATGTTCTAAGTGATAAATGTTATGTTGTCAATTGTTTTAGGTGTGTGATCATGTTCAGGTTTTTTCATTGCTCACCTAACCTTGGTAAAAATTCCATGTAAAAGTTAATAAAGGAAAAAATAAGAGCAAGGTCCTGGGACACACACTCCAAATTGAATGTTGGGAAAAAAATCCTAGTGTGGGTGTTCATTGGTTTATTATGGCTAAGGGAATTGGAAAAGGCTTTGCAAAGGAAAAATGGAATTTTTGGCACATTAATTCATGAAAATAATGAAAATTGAAGAAAATAGAGGCCGCATTAATAAAAATGATTATGAGGATCATTTGGCAAGGTTTTGCTCAAGCTTGGTTAGTGTTACATTTTGTTAGTTCAGTTTTGGAGCTCTCTAATTATTCTCTCTGTCTCTCTCTATCACTCTTGGACACATAGATTTTTCTTGGAGCACTTTGTAATTGGATCAAGGAAGGAAAAGAAGTCAAGAGGAAGGAAGGAGAAAGTAAGGAAGAGAAGGATAAAGCAACTACATTAGGATTATTTGTAGGTATTAATTTGCATGTGTGATTTCCTTGTTAGATTTGGCATGCATGGTATTGGATGTGGTTCTTTGTTATCATGGCATGGTTTTTTCTAGGCGTGATAATGTTTCAGTCTAGCCTTGCCATTTCTGGTTAACCATGGTGTGATGGAATTCTAATGTTTTGTTTGAGTTGGATTGTTGGATGGCTTCGAATCTAAGTGAGGTGGGTCTCCAAAAGAAAGCACAGATGGCCTAATGATCTCTGAACTGGAATATGGATGTTGATAAAGACACTTGCCTAGTGACCCTTGAACCAAACTGTGGGTTGCAGTAAAGCTAAGTATTGTGTGCCTCGATGGGCCTGGGAATCCACGACTAGTTAATGAAGGGATATGGTAAATAATAGAGATTGCTTCCCTTGATTAGGCCAAGGAATCATTACCAATGAATGGAGGGATATACGGTAAAGCCTAGAGGGTGGAATCTTAGTTAGGACTTAGTGATCCCGTGTGGATTGTGGTAAATCCTAGAAAATGGTGTCTTAGTTGTAGCCTAGTGATCCCTGGATCATATTTTGGATTGCAGTAAAGCCTAGAGACTAGGAAACAATAAAATTCTTCACGGTGTAGGTGGAGAAATCCAGTGGCATCCATTCCTATTTTATGGCGTAATGATTGTTGATTTGGGGTAGCATCGGATATGATCTACCCAAAAAATTTGGTGGAGAGGTTGGGGAACATGAGATCTCCCATACTCAGAAAGGGTTTGGGAATACTATAAACAATTTAGGAGATAATAAAATAATTAATTTTTTTAATGGAGTCCCTAAGTCTAAACTTAGGGAAAATAAAATATTAATGTGGATTAATATGAAACTATTTTAGAATGGTCCAAAAGACATGGATCAAGCTAGATATAATCTTAAGCATTGATTAGGGACTTAATCTCATATGTTGATCTGTCAACAGAAAAAGTATAAGAGGAGGCTTGAGGATCACTTGGAGAATACACTAGAGTGATCAGTCATTCTATTCTCTAGATTGGCGTTTGCAAAGAGAGATAGAATTAGTGATTGGTAGTTGTAGTTGAGTGTCATTGAGTATAGAGAATTAGAGAGGGAGAGGTAGTGCTCGAGAGCAGCATAATAGATAGGGAGAGTGACGCAGAGCCAGCTAGGGCTCATGCAGGGCCACAGAGAGGCAACTGGGAGCTGCATAAAGCCTCAAAGAGGTCAACGTTGTTGACATAGAGGGCCAGAAGGCTGATTTAGGGCCTCCTAAGGCTAACGCAGACCCATTCAGGGTGACATAGGGCTAGCCCAAGGTAGAAAGGGGTTGCGCATTCCAGAAATGGTAGACACTAGGGTTTCTGGGGAATATTGGTGCTGAGGAGTTGCAGAGAGGATTATCGAGGGTTTTATCGAGGAGATTTTCCTCAAACTAAGAGGTATTATTGGCAAGGAAATTCTCTAATGTGTAGGCCAGTTTCAACACCCAGATTGTACTATGATATTTCTTAACAAGAAAACCCTCAGATGGCTGCATCTGTTTTCCCACATTGGGTTTTTTCAAGGACATTGGTCCAAAAAATAATGGTGTCATATGGTGTGATCGTTTATGTTTCCTTTAGTTGTTCATTTGTAATATGTTGAGCATGCACTAGTGTTTATTTTGAGTATTTACATTGTAAATAACTTGTTAAGTAACATAACAAGTATGCAGGAATAAATCGGATAAAGTGCATGGAGGATTTCTAACTAAGTAGACTTAGAAACTTCAACATGGTATCAGAGTGTGATTTCAGATGACAGGAGGACTAAAGACATCATCCAAGCGGAGCAATAGCAGCAAAAAACAACTGTCCCAAGGTGAAAAAAGCTATTTCTAGTAGAGAAGAATCAAGGGAAGGGTGACGCAATGTTTACGTCATCAAGGGTGAGTTGGGAAAAGGTAGCGCGGAGGCTAAGGAAGGAAAAGGGAGCCTTGCAAAGAGTCGCACAAAAGTTGGGAGGGCTGACACATTTGGCTGACGAGGTTAGGTTGCTAGTGCCGAGATTGCGTAGAGCCTAGGAGCTCTGACCGTCAGGTTGCTAAGGTTTAGAAGGTTGTGGGAATATTGGAGAGTGGAGCTGGTGAGGCGGTATAGTCAGAACAATACCTAAAAGAGCAAGGCCAAGAGGAGGGAGTTGCTACTGAGGGTTTCTAGCCGAGGAAGCTAGATCAGTTGTGTGGTTACACAAGACAATCAAAGTAGGGGGTATCTTGACTACTACAGAAGGATTTCCTGGAGGGAAATCGGGACTTAAAGGGAGTCCAAAAGAGAACTTCCAAATGGGAAGTAGAGACTTGGAAGAGTTGAACATATAACTTCTAGGAAGGAAGTAGAAAAGAATCACACGGAGTAAGAGACTAGGATAGACTGGACAGAGCATCAAACTTCATAGTCTGGAAGGCCAAAATCTTATCCGTGCTTGACATAAATCATGTCAAGAACTTCACCTTGAGGGTTATAGCTATCCTAGTCGACCCCAATGATAATGACTAGTATGAGGAGGCAATAGCAATGGCCAAGAGCATTATCCTTGATGGGGTCAAGGACCATGTAGTACCAAACATGGCTGAGAAGGGAATGGCATATGAGATGTGGGAGGCCCTCAAAAAATTGTACCAACATACTTCAGTGGAGAGAAGAATGTTGCTTGAGAATTAGCTGAGGTCATATCAAATGAAGAAGTGAGAGTTGATTGACACCTTCCTCAGAGGATTGAACGAGATCTTAGATTACTTGACTGCTATAGAAGCCATGTCAGATTAGGAATTGATGGTGAGGATGGCCATGAATGCAGTCTCAAAATACTAGGAGGTATTTGTCCAGAGTATACTGGGCAGAGGGACACACCCACCTTGGGATGAGATGTGGGCTTCTCTTCGCTAAGAAGAGATCAAATGATAGTCGAAGATGGGTAGCAGCAGCAAGGGGATCAAAGTCAAGTAGGAGGAGGAAGATGTTGCCCTAGAATCTGAGGGAAAGTAGGAAAAGCTGAAGAAGAAAGATCTATCCAAGATCAAGTGCTTCCACTATGGGGAGCTGGGTCATTATGCAACCTAGTGTCCAAGGAAGAAGAGCAAGGGAGATTCTTCCGAGACAGAGTTAGCACCAGTAAGGGCAGAGAAAGAAGTTTTTTGCAGACGATGACTATGCCATGAGTGCACATGCATCACTTGAGAAGAAGTGGGGAGACATTGAGTTGTAGTCAGGCAGACTACAGGCGATGAGGGGAAGGATCCTTAAGGTACCCAGCCTCTTGGATTAGAACTTGCTATAGGAGCCTCGAAGAGGAGTAGCAGGTCTAGCTGAGTTGGGTAGAGACGGATGCGGATGAGGTGGCATAGAGAGCTATAGTCTAGGAGTCCCGAGACAGTGTGAGGCTAGTAGACTGCAACATTATGAGAGGCACAGGAGTGTTGCACCAATACAGGATGTCACAGAGAGGTGTGCAATAGTGCGAGATGGAGGGAGTTGTTGCAGTAGCGCAGAGGTCAGAGAGGGAGCACTTTTCAATGATAGAGGGATCTTCAACATTAGTGAGTGTCTCTAGCCCAATAGAGAGGTCAAAGTTGGGAGTTCAATTACTTACTTCTCAGTAACTGAGCTGCAGTACAATAATGGGTAGCATGATGCAACATGATGAGAGGAGGTGCAGTGCAGATGTAGTGCTGGGAGAAAGGACTAGCAGTAACATAGATGCAGAGGGAGTTGTTTTACAAATGCAGGAGTGATAGTGGCATAACCATGTATAGGAGTACACGATACAAGAATGCAGAGGATGGTAGGCAACAGGCCTAGCATCAGCACAAGGACCGATGCCGGATGATTAGAGTAATACTTAGTGAGTAGTATTGCTAGATCATAGTCCTCGCTAAGAGGGAGTGTTTATTTGGGGTAGCATCAGATGTTATCTAGTCACAAATTTTTTTGAAGAGATTGGGCACACGAGATGTCCAATACCAAAAAGGGTTTGGGCAGATTCTAAAGGACATGGATATATCTAATATTAGCCTTTGATTAGGGACTTAAGCTCAGCCGTTGATATGTCAAATGGAAAAGTATAAGAGGTGGCTTGAGGATCACTTGGAGAATACACCAAAGTGATCAGTGATTCTATTCTCTAGAGTGGGGTTTTCTAAGAGAGGTAGAATTAGTGATAGGGAGTTGCAATTAAGGGGCATTAAGTACAGAGAAATAAAGAGGAAGAGATAGTTCTGGGAGAGAAGTGCAGTAGCTGGGGAGAGTGATGCAAAGCCAGTCAGGGCTCACTTAGGGCCACGCAAAGGTAGTCGGGAGACGCATAGAGCATCAAAGAGGCCAGAGTTGTTGATGCAAAGTTCTAGAAGGTTGATGTAGGGCCTTCTAAGGTTGACATAGACCCATTCAAGGTGATGCAGGGCCAGTGCTGGGCAAATAAGGGCTGATGCAATCTAGAAGGGGTAGAAACTGGGGTTTTTGGGGCAGATTGGTGCTGAGGAGCTGCCGAAAGGATTATCTGGGGTTTTAGCCAAGAGATTTCTCTAAAACTGAGAGGTATTACTGGAAAGGAAATTATCTGTTGGGTAGGCCAATTTTGGCACCGATATTGTACTCTGGTATTGCTTAATAAGAAAACCCTCAGATAGTTGCACTGGTTTTCCCACATTGGGTTTTTCTAGGGACATTGGTCCAAAACTAATGGTATCATATGGTGTGATTATTTCTGTTTCCTTTAGTTGTTGATCTGTAATATGTTAAGCGTGCACTAGTGTTTATTTTCAGTATTTACATTGTAAATAACTTGCTGAGTAACATAACAAGTAGGTAGGAATTAATCAGATAAACTACATGGAGGGATTCTAACTAAATAGACTTAGAAACTTCAACATTGATCTAGGACGGATTGCTATACAACTTGGTTATATTGATGAGGGTGAGGTGGTGTAACCTCGGGAAGCCCTAATTGAGTTTGGTTTCAAGTCCCACATTCATGCTTGGAATATGGCACATCATGATTGGTTGAAAGAAAGACTTGGTTCAGCCAATCTACAAGCGGGTGGTTCGTGGAAGTCCCAAAACTGGTTAGTCATTGCATTCTTTAATACGAGGGTATTTCTCCTTTTTATTTCATGAGTATTACACTGGTTCATATGTGGATTATATGGTTGTTGTTTCCTTGGTATTTTTGTTGTTATTATGTTGGTTATGAATATGTATTATGACAACAACTATGTATGGCTCTCATCATGTTTTTACTTGTAAATGAATGAACAATGTATCTGTGGCCTAATCAATGAAATTGAAGCCAAGTATGAGACCCTTATGATCAGCTCTACTGTTAAGACCTGTAGATTTCATATTTATGACTGATCCAAACTTAAACAGGAATGCAAAAACTTATAGATATAATCATAAAGACATAGGTGCAACAAAAAAACACTTCATTTCATTAATAGAAAAATATTGAACTATGCTTAAAAACATAATGGAAATAAGATAGCTCAGACGATGGTAGCTTATTTATGAGAAGATATGTGGTGGCTACATGCCTCTGAACTGTGTTACAATGAGGCTATAGGGCCTATTTATTATTGGAAAACATGAGAAAACCATAAACAATGAAAAACCTAACCCCTAGAGATGTAACACTAAGAGTTTGTGCGCCCCATTGGGGTTAGTTGGGCAACCAACTTCCAGGGGTTGTAACTTGGTCATACTATCTCTCTTTCGTGTGTACGATAACTTGTTGGAAAGGTCTCATTGAGTATGACAGGCTTCACTGTATACCCCTTACTATGGCTATGGGCCTACTGTAGACACCAAAAAAATGCTGTTTACAAGGTTAAAACTGCTCTGGAAGTTCAGGACCTGAAAAAACTTCTAAAAATAGTAAATGTTGAAGTGAACAATGAGATAGATGAAATTGACTAGGGGTTCTAGGTGGAATAGGTGGGTGGCCACCAACATCCACCTAGATCATTCCTACCCCGTTAGGAGGTAATGGTCGCCATTGTGTGCAGAGCCTCCACGAGGTGAGGAAATTTCTATTGAACTTGGTCCTTGGTGAACCACTTGCTTTGGTGAAGGAATTGGCCTACTTTGACAACTCAATATAACTATATCTTTAGTTGGTGAGTGTCGATATGTGTGTCTATGATTTGATTAGTTGAGGGATTTTCCTTGTAGTTCGGGTTTGTTGGCATTATGGCACAGGTGTTGTCCTTGATGGCAACCTTCTTTGGTAACAGATCTCAGTTCAGGCACTCAGAAAGTAGAAAGAGACATATACGCAGGTTCATCTAGATGAAGGTGCGTATAGACGCGGGTTATACTTTGCAAAAGCGCGTATATGTTGGTGATCATTCTTTTTGTCCATGGAAGTTAGATCTTGGAACTTGAACCTATGTTTTGGACCATGGTGTCTCGCCAATTGTGTCGATCCATTGTTTTGGGTTCATGGTATTGAAATCTTATGGTTTTGAACCATGGTATTGGGGAAGGCCTAGGACTATAAAAGAGGAAGGAGATCTTGTGACAAATCACCATCTGGATTAT